>JAOVYX010019478.1:0-18429 GCA_035668315.1 Drosera spatulata | reverse complement strand
CAAAGAATGGGATAAAGCAGGAGAAGCAAAGAAAAGGATAGAGGAGAAAGAAAGGGAACTTGTTAAGAGAAGAAATTCGAGTGGAGAAACATGGGTTGCAAACCATTTTAACGTATCTTATTCTGAAGAAAATGGTTGGGATTCCTCGCCCAAAGACAAGTATGTACCACCTGCTCCGATCGTCTACACAACTTAGTATGCATAACATGGTAAGTTGAAGAAGTATACTATTTCCGTGTCGCAAATACAGTAGGAAAGAATACAACATGCATGTTGCAAATGAGCATTTTCATCGACAATGAGATATATTAATCTAGATAACCTCATCGTGTGCTACACTGAATGTACAAACCTTTGCTTATAATCATGTCCCGTAATCAACTCATGTATTCTCATGCTGTGTATTTTCCACTACATACCTCTTGTTTCACACTAATTTCCACCGTATTACATATCCTTATGGTGTGACAGACGAGCACAGGTGTCTCTTTTATGATTCGACGAATGCACAACTCACTTGATGCATACTCCGGAATAAAGCGAATTCGAACTTAGTCAGACGAAATCAATTCTTTGGTAGTACTAATGTTTTATATGGTAGTACTAATGATTACATTGGTGTAAGAATAAAACACCCCTTCATATATCGAAATTGACTGATTGGCTCTGAGCTTATCAATGCAATTGCCAACCAGGACAAGGACCTGTCTTTTTTTCATGTACATTCATTAGCAAGTGAGTCATGGAACAATTTGTAGGTGGGAGTTGAATCTCAACAGTATGATAGACATTATGCTCACTCTGCACCAATGAAAGAAACTTTGTATATGGTTCCATTAATCAAAGTTTGTACTTTATATGTGAGAAATGAGATCTTTTTTGATTACTCGACAAGTGTGATGAAAACTAAGAACAGGCCTCGTCATTTCGGTAGAAAATGATAATTACATCTATTTTTGGGTAGTGCTTTACAAATCTCTTCTAGTCATCTTTTTCATTGATCTCGTTAATTTGAGTTATTGATGACGAACAACACTCAACTGATGAGAGATTACGTTAACGAATATCCCTGACATCACTCTTGTTAGCAATAACATCTCGGAAGGTTTGTTGATAATAACATCAAATCAAAGTAAAAGTTAGATCCACAATGTCTTATGAGTTATGAAAACATGCATAAAGACAAAAAAACCATATACAAAATGTATACATCGGGAAGCAGTGCCCTTGTAATCTTCGACACAGTGAACCACAAAAAAACTTGCGGTGACTTATCCACATGAAGAAAAAGGGCAGAAAACGATAAGAAGTCTCATAAATTGAGTGGATGGGGATGTGAATGCCATGGCATAGCATATTCATCTCTTGGAAAGTCACTTGCCTCTTTAACGTAGCTCAACCGAGTTTCAGCGCCCAATTCAATACTCCAATTGGAAAATACTTCCAGTTCATGATACATATACATGTTACATACTCATAAGCGAGATAATAAGTTATTGTTACAGCAGTCATCTTGATGATCAAAACTCGATTAAACAAATGTATATTAAGGAAGTTTTCCTCAATCCCTTTGATGCGCGACGACGATTGCAATACCATTGTCGAGTTCTAGTGTTTATGTGATCGATAAAATCTAATACAGTAATACATTTACGCTTTGGTGTTATGGAGTCATATTCCTCTTTGGATCTGTCACGTAAAATTCACAGTTAATATGGAGCTAGCTAGCTGCCTAGCTCCACCTAGAAAGAATTCATCAGCTTTTCTATACTTTTCTTAAATGGGCAGAAAACGATAAGAAGTCTCATAAATTGAGTAGACGGGGGTGTGAATGCCATGGCATAGCATATTCATCTCTTGGAAAGTCACTTGCCTCTTTAATGTAGCTCAACCGAGTTTCAGTGCCCAATTCAATACTCCAATTGGAAAATACTTCCAGTTCATGCTACATATACATGTTACATACTCATAAGCGAGATAATAAGTTATTGTTACAGCAGTTATCTTGATGATCAAAACTCGATTAAACAAAACATGTATATTAAGGAAGTTTTCCTCGATCCCTTTGATGCGCGACGACGATTGCAATACCATTGTTTAGTTCTAGTGTTTATCTGATCGATATAATCTAGTACAGTAATACATTTACGCTTTGGTGTTATGGAGTCATATTCTTCTTTGGATCTGTCACGTATTCTATACTTTTTTTAAATCAGAATACTGATTTGTACGTTGTATGATAAAATATCATAATAGATTATACTATTACGTAAAATTAAACATAATTGTATTTATTTGATATAGAAATTTTTAAATTTAATGATCGTCTTATGCAATCAATATAACCCGATTTAATCATATATTATTTTGAAAATATAACTTGATGACTCTTTGAAGTAATTCAACATTTATAGATGAATTCATCCAAGATTTTAAATTATATATTAATATTTGTATGCATTGCTTATATTATATTATTTAAAATTTATTTTTTAAGTGAATAATGGATGATAGAGCTCAAAAGATTCATTCTAAAAATCAGCTTATAAAATACATGATTGATCAAATGTTATGATTAGATTGATATAATTAAAAAAATTCTAACATGATATATGGATCGATATGATTAGATTGTTACTAAATTATAGTAGAATAAGAATTAATTTTAAATTTGTTTCTTTCAAAAACGATTGTATAAAATTTATAGGATGTAATTATTTTTCTTTCATAACTTGTACATATGATGTTAAGATTTTTTTTTTTTTGGATCAATTAATTAGGTAAGATTTGATACTCATTTTTTAAATTTTATTTTAATTGTTCAACTTATAATAAAAAGTTAGATACTTAATTGGTAAAGATTTTTTTTTTTCGTTTGTTTAAATAAAAAAAAATGACATGACATGCTACCATGCTGTCTGTCATCCGGATGATTTGCCATCGATATATTTTGTATAATTATATATATAATAGATGTACGTAGTTGGGCACGTAGACAAGTCTCCATCTCAACCTCTCATATTTAGAAACATCATTTACAGCATCTTAACTGTTGTTATCATGTCTATGAAAGTAACATGTAATCCAAGTGCAATACCTACACGATGTTATCATCTTATTGTTTCTTGTATTCCTCGATTATAATATTTTGAATAAAACATTTACCTATGTAAGGTCTGTCTATATATTGAATGTTTTACCATACTATTTAATTAAAGGATAGTTATCATAGTTAGACATTGTTGTATAGTCACACTCAATCCCAAACAGCACTAACTTTGGCCCATGCCTAATATATAAATGTAGATAACCACATAACACAAGCTCAGTTGCTCCACTCCCATTTGTACTCTTGCAAAGTTCGTTGAATTCCATCCATCACTCCAAATCCCAAGCTCTCCTATCCTTTCACACGATGGTAACGGCTGAACCTATCATCAGTGGAAGTTATCGGATTCGTATAATACGCTCCACTAACTTGTTACCTCTGTTGCAGGTAACTGAGAACAAGGAAGACCACGACAAGGATGTCGATATCGTGTTAGCAATGCCATTTTCCTTCGAGTGGGAATCGAATGACGACGGATATAAGACTCCTAACATACTTCAACGGATCTGTAGTCTCCTCAAGAACGTTAGGCCGGGATCCGATCTCTCCCGGTATCAGGCACGCCTCGTCTAGTACTTGTTTACTCGATCGAAACAATCACATTCGACGTGTATAATAAAGATTAGCTTACTTGATTAGTCACTTATTTTGTGTGTGTAGATACCGGTTATGTTCAACGTGCCTAAGTCACAGCTTCAGGGTCACGGCGAGAAGGTCTATGCCGTGAATGAGGATCTGTTGAGGAGATGTGCCGAGGGCGAGAATGCACTTGAGAGAATGACTCGCGTTGTTGCATGGAGCATATCAACGATTCGTCCCTTGCCTTTTGGCGCGGCTCCATTCAATCCTATACTTGGCGAGACTCATCATGTCTCCCGTGGCGCTCTCAATGTTATTCTTGAACAAGTAAATCTCTCAGTCAAATCTTCTCATACTACTATATGATGTGCGATGCAACGCGAACACTTATTTGTTCTAGGTGCATGGACTTCGCAAATTAAGATAAAATTGTTCCCTAACGTGAGAACGTCATTAAAACGGAGGGTTTCGTGAGGGAACATTTTCACAAAAGCTCATGTTTAAAGTAAATCTGTGTTGGTAAAATAATCAACAGAAAAATCAGTGATTACATGAACTATGTGTAACGTTCCGATTTTTCATATCATATTAATATTTAATAATACAAATGACGTCATTGTTACTGAGTCCTAATATCCCAGATAAGCAAAATCACTTAATCGATTTAGGTACAGAAATAAATAAAATCCACTTACATATAAATCAATAATGTTATCTTATACAGCGAAAACTCCTTATTTATTACATATTTTACTTAGTCTATAATTGCATTACAATAGATGCATATTAGCATCATAACTATATCATACATGCTCGTCGTCTCTACCTCCTGAAGACACAGAGAAGAGAAAAACACAAAAAAAATAATAATAAATGTGAGCCATATGAGCTCAATAACTTGTCGGTCCCTTTATCAGGAGTTATACGAGAGGAGATAGTAAAAAAAGAAAAGAGAAATGAACACTTAAGTCCTTTTATTCAGTACTCTGAAACTTACTATATCAATCCAACATTCATAATTATCATCTTAAAAACATATTGATGACAGACAATAGACACCCTCAGGGTTATAATTGTATCCTTGGCGAGACTTATTCAATTAAACTTATCAAGTTTTATTTAGTTTTAACAAAAAGGATATCCGCGAAAGGGGATCAGTCAAATTGGAACCCAGAGTCTCCTGCAGTGAGTTTCTCTCATACCAAAACGACCTCACAGGGCCGGTGAAAGAATGTCACCACCAAGTCACTGTATAACACAAATAACAGACACAACGCTCTTTGTGTTTTATACTCCAGAGTTATCTCATCAATTATGGATTTACACTCCTTACTCTCACTCATCCTCATTATACCAATAAACAAGGCATAACGCACATCATGCAACAACACTCTACAACACTCAATATTTAGCACACAACATACAACAATTACAATCAATATTTTATGTCAGTCATATTTAGTGACTACTTTCAAAGAATCCAATCCATATTATTATACTCACGCTATAATAATATGTATCGTCACACACAATAAATTTAAACATTATCTTCTTATTGTAACTTCCTCACACACACACTCAGCTTCTCCTTGAAGTCTCAACGAGCGGATTCTCCAGGTTTTATAACATGATAGGATTCACATATTAATACATTTGTTTGTTCGTGTTACGAAGTTAAACATATTTGTCCGTATTTCGTGAAAAACTTGTCATATTAATATTATGAGATGATGTTGAGGTTTGTACAATCCTTTAATACTTATTTTGATTGTCCAGGGTGATGATTTTTAAATTGAATTTCATTAGTATTATTTGTGAATGTTTGGAGTTGTTTTGGAATCAAAACGATCATTTTTGGTCCAGAAGATTCTGAGATAGCATCCCGAACTCTGAAACAGATGCCTCGATCTCTGCAATGGGCATCCCGACCTCTGGAATGAACGTTTCAGCCTTTGGAACGAGCTTTCTGGCCTCTGGAACGGGTGTCCTAGATTCTGTCCAACATGATCTTTCGATGTATTTAAATATATAACTTCTTGTATACAACTCCAAAAATTATTCCGTAAAATTTTATATAAACTAAACTCCATAATCTTTCCAGTAAATTAAAGCTTCTATCTGAAAACCTTATCAATAATAACAGTAAATTAGTTTAAGTTTATATTTTCTGTTAGTTAGATAGTTTGATCTTATTTCATTAATGAGCTCATAACTCTCTACATATAACTCCAAATAATTATTAGTAAACTGTTTTGAAAACTAGACTTTCATATCTTTCCATTGATATAAGGTTTGTCTTTTAGAACCTACTATATAATTTCTTATCAAGCCGTAAAGTCATCTCTGTAATCAGTTTTTGACAGATTGACATATCCACATGTTTTTATTTATATCTTAAGATTTATAACTTCAAATCATGATTTATTAACTTCATTAGAAAATAGACATGTGACAATTCAATATATATTTATATCAAAATTTATTAAAGAGTCTATAAGTATCCATGAAATTTCTAATCAAGGCGATCACCTTCTCTTAATAACGATGAAGGATACTCATTGTATTCGCCTTACCACCTAACTTCTCCTCTTCTCCTCAAGATTCTCCTTCTTCTGTTTTTTTTTTCTTAACTCTAATCTTATATGGTAAGAAGTGTTTTGTTTTGTGTTTGTAAGAGATTTTCAAGAAGAAGAGAGTTTGTGTATATAAAAAGCTAAAACAATTAAAATAGTTTAAGTAGATAATTAATGGATATTTAGGGGATAATTAGTGGATATTTAGTGGATATTAATTTAATTTAGGTGGAGTAGAAATTGACACAAGGAAAATAATTAAGCGTCAAAATTAGGTTTAGATCATTTTTATATAAATATGATATTTTCATATTAACATCGTATTTTTCCATATTTGCGTATTAGGGTTGTATTTGATTCATATTTTGTATTTTTTTTCCATTATATCGTTAAACAATCCATTTAATCCCGTAAATAAATTATAACATTCAATAATTTATAATTCATGTTAATTATCATGAAACTAAATTTTTCAAAAATTTCGGATCGTTACACTATGGCACTAGGATGACAAGCTAAAGAAGCATTTCGTATCATTTATCCTTCATAGTACAGTTTCTAACCCTTTGGTGGCCGATGCAGGTTTCACACCATCCTTCAGTTTGGGCTTGCCACGCAACAGATGAAAACAGCAACGTCGAGCTGCAATGGTGCGAGAGTTACCTACCAAAGTTCCATGGTGAGTTCTTCTCGTAGACGCATGATCAATACTTTTCAGACGAATTCGCCTAATGATCAGTCATTTCGTCAAAGCAGGTGCTACAATCGAAGCTTATATCGATAGTAAGAGAAGACTGACCCTGTTGGATAAGGGCGAGACGTACGTGATGAATTATCCGAACCTGGTTGTCAAGCTATTGCCTGTTCCCGGCACGGAGTGGGTTGGCACAGTGAAGATTAAGTGTCAAGAAAGCGGCCTCGAGGCCGAGTTATGTTATAAAAGCAGTTCTATATTGCACAAAGGAAGCAAGAGATCCATTAAAGGAAAAATATTCCATTCTTTATCTTCCAAGGCATTGTATGAAGTTCATGGTCACTGGGATAGGTAATTCTTCTTCACGTTTGCCCTTTATCGTCAATGTTCTCGCTGATGGGAGATAGGACACTAATTATAGCGGAATAAATCATCTCCCACTTATGTTAACCTGTTAGGAAGTAAATGAAGTAGAGAAGAAAACGATAAAGATACAAACACATGAATTTTAACGTGGAAAACCCCTCGATGTGAGAGGTGAAAAATTACGCGGCCGAATCCCACCACAAAGGTTCACTATCAATGAAATAATAGATACACAAGGTCCTCTCTAGATAGCATTAGAGGTAAACTAATCGAGCAATCAATCAGATCGACGCAACAAAACAAACAGTCAAATTCGTGGGAAAAACTACAGCCCACTTCGGACTATGATAACTCAGTCTATACACCTTCAAACAAGGCACCGTCAGTTTTTAATCGAAGATTGATGAGTTAGGAACGTGATCATCAAATTTCACGACAATCCAACACTGTTTCGACCTCCGTCCGGCCACTGGAAGTCGGTTGCTGCAACCAGAAAACTGATCCCAAAAACCTGTCGAATAAGAGCCTTCTGTTTTGTGCGATCCTGCTCCTGGGAATTGCTGATCTCTTCTTGTTGCGATCAAGAAGGAAGTATCTCTATCTTTTGGAGAACACACGTCCAAGACTGCCAACCAAACTGATTTTGATTCCCCCAAAACAATCTCAAAACCCTAAAATCAAGATATATATATTTTCCTCCAAAATATATCTTGAATTAATTAATTATTCTTCACATAATAATAATAAATGGGCTTGATTTGTCGGGTTTCTCCATAAATGAGTGAACCCGGTCCAACAAATCTCCCCCTCACGACAAAGTGGAGAAGCACGTCATTCCTGCAATCGAAAGGCATACCTCAAGTTTGTGTCTTGGCAATGCTTTTGTAAGCATATCAGCACCATTATCATCCGTGTGAATCTTTTCAGGATGAACCTTCTTCTCATCAAGGACATCTCTAATCCACGTATAGCGAGTATCAATGTGTTTCATCTTACCATGATAGGTAGAATTCTTGCTAAGGTGAATCACACTCTGATTGTCACAATACAACACATAACGATCTTGCTTGAACCCCAAATCTTGAATGAATCTTTTCATCCAAATAATCTCTTTATACGTTTCCGTAACTGCGATGAACTCTGATTCTGTCGTAAAAAGTACAACACATTTCTGTAACCTCGACTGTCAGGAAACAGTTCCCCTGAGAAAGTCATCAAATAACCTGAAGTAGACTTTCGACTGTCGACATCTCCAACCAAATGTGAATCTGTGTAACCAACCAATGACGGTTTCTCATTTCCAAAACAGACTCTAAGCTTGGAGGTACCTCAAAGATATCTCAATATCCACTTCACTGCTTTCCAATGAACTTTACCTAGATTTGATAGAAAGTGACTTACAACACCAACTGCATGAGTAGTGTCCGGTCTCGAACACACCATACATCAAGCTACCAACCGCTGAAGCATAAGAAACTCATGACATATACTTTCTCTTTTCATCCATAGAAGAACTCTGATCAGCACTCAACTTAAAGTGTGAAGCTATAGGAGAGCTTACCACTTTAGCATTTCCCATGTTGAACTTTTGAAGTACTTTCTCAATATACTTCTCCTGCGATATCCATAGCTTCTTGGCATCTCTATCTCGATCAATCCTGATATCAAGGATCTTCTTTGTTGGCCTCATGTCCTTCATAGCAAAGGACTCACTTAACCGCTTCTTCAACCTGTCAATGCGAGAAGTGTTCTTGCCAATAATTAACATATCATCAACATATATCAACAGAATAATGAAGTATCTGTTGAGAATCTCTACACGAATACACAATGGTCATCTTTGGTCTTCCTGTAGCCATGCTGCTTCATAACAGACTCAAACTTTTTGTACCATTATCTTGGAGGTTGTTTCAAGCCGTATAAACTCTTTCTCAATCTGCAGACGTAGTCCTTTTTTTCTTTCACAATAAAACCCTCTGGCTGCTCCATGTATATCTCTTCTTGAAGATCACCATGCAAGAAGGCTGTCTTGACATCAATCTGCTCAATCTCCAAGTCTAGACTAGCTGCTAGGCCTAGAACCACACGAACGGATGACAACTTTACAACTACAGAGAATATCTCTACAAAATCAATCCCTTTCCTCTGAGTGAACCCCTTAACAACTAATCTGGCCTTATACCGCGTTTCTGAAGTCAGCTAATCATGCTTCAACCTGAATACCCACTTGTTGTTCAAGGCTTTCCTACCTTTAGGCAGCTTCACTAGGTCAACGGTATGATTGTTGTGGAGCGACTTCATCTCATCCTGCATGGCCTCAAGCCATTTACTCTGGCATTCATCATCCAAAACCTCTGAATAGGATTCCGGTTTACCTGCATCAGTCATTGTCACATACTGATCTAAAGGATATCTGGTAGATAGTTTTGGATCTCTAGCTGAATGTCGAAGCTGAACATTCTGTGGAGCAATTTGCGGAACGTCTGTTGGAATCTCTACTGGGATCTCTGGTTCAGGGACGACATCATCAATGTCAACTGGCTCTAGAACATATACATCGCCTGGATCACCCTGCTCTTCTTCCTCAATCTGTATAGGAACATGTGCATGAGGAAGAGGATCCAAATCAATCAAATCATCACTGATCTTTGGCGCTGAAATCTCTAATTTCTCAATGTCCCGAATAGTCTGATCTTCTATGAACACAACATCCTTACTTCTTACAAGTTTCTTCTCAACTGGAGCGTAGAACTTGTAGCCGAACTCATCCTGCCCATAACCGATGAATATACACTGTCGAGATTTCACATCGAGTTTCGATCTCTCATCTTTGGGCATGTGAACAAATGCCTTACATCCAAAAACACGTAAGTGATCATACGAGACATCTTTCCCTATCCAAACTCGATCAGGAACACCAAGATTCAAAGGAATGCAGGGAGTAAGGTTAATAACATGAACAATTGTATTCAAAGCCTCATCCCAAAAGGATCTCGGTAGCTATGCGTGTGAAAGTAAACATCTCATCCTTTTAACTAGTGTTTTATTCATTCTCTCAGTTTAGCCATTCAACTGAGACGTCTTAGGAGGCGTCTTTTGATGTTTGATACCCTACTGTTTGCAATACTCATTAAAAGGACCACAATACTCTCTCCCGTTATCAGTTCTGATACATTTCAGCTTCCTCCCTGTTTGTGCCTCGACTAAGGCATGAAATTCTTTAAACATATCCAACACTTGGTCTTTAGACTTCAAGGTATAAACCCATGTTTTTCTTGAACTGTCATCTATGAAGGTAAAGAAATAAATTGACCCACCAAGTGTTCTCGTCTTCATAGGACCACAAGCATCAGAATAAACCAAATCAAGAATACCTGGCTTTTTGGAAGGAGGAGAACTCTTGAAAGTAACTCTGCTCTATTTCTCTGCTAGACAATGAGCACACTTCTTCAACGTTGGATTTTTCAAATCTGTTAGGAGTTTCTTCTTGGCCAAACTGGTAGTCCTTTCTCACTGATGTGGCTGAGTCGTCTGTGCCACAATTCTGCTTTCTCTTCATCATCAACTACTGCAATCCTGTCACTGCACAACTTTACTTGTGTGATGTATAATGAAGAGTGCTTAGTGCCTTTAGCCACAATCATAGTACCCTTAGTGAGCTTCCATCGGCCATCATAGAAAGTGCTGCAAAATCCCTCATCATCCAGCTTACCTGTGGAGATTAAATTCAGACGAATATCAGGAATATGTCTGATGTCATGCAAAACTAATCTCACGCCGTTACTGGTCTCTAGGCATGCATCCTCAATGCCTATAACTGCTACCAGTCCATTATTCTCTATCTTCACAGGAGCGTAGTCACCAGCCCTGTACGAAGTGAAGAAATCTCTACGAGAAGTAGCAAGAACAGATGCACCACTGTCAATCACCCAGCTGGTTTCATGACACATAAAGTTCACTGCATCCCCATCAAACACAAACAAAAAACCATCAGAAACTGTTGTAACTCGATCATCTTTCTTATATGTATCAATCTTCTCTTTGCCCTACTCACTCAACTCTCTCTTAAGAACTCGGCAGAATCTCCTGAGATGACCTTTCTGATGACAATGATGACATTCAATATTCGCATACTTATTAGATGTACCTCTGCTCTTACTACGGCTCTTACCTCTATTCGTTGAACCACGACTGTTGTTTCTGCCTCTGTTCTCAACTATCAAAGCATCTTGATTCGAAGAAGTCCCTTGTGTCTTTCTTCTTATCTCTTTATTCAGAATGCTGCTTTTAGCGAGATCCATGATAATTGTACCATCTGGAGCAGAATTGGACAACGAAGTTCGGAAAGTCTCCCATGAGTCAGGTAGAGTGCCAAGCAGCCATAAAGCCTGAACCTCATCATCAAACTTTGTCTTCATTACAGCTAACTCATTTATAATTCCCACAAAGGAATTCAAATGATCAGCCAATGGGGTGTCATCACGATATCTCAATGTCATCAACTGTTTAATCTTAAACAGTTTATTGTTTTCGATCTTTTGAGCATACAGCTGTTCGAGCTTATTCCACAAGATACGAGCATCTGTCACATCTGAAATATGATTCAGCACATTATCATCAACCCACTGTTTAATGTACCCACAAACCTGACGATGTAGAGTTTTTCATTGATCATCAGTTTTACCCTCTGATTTTTCCTCTGAAAACAGTGATAAATAATAATCTTTCACATAGAGCAAATCTTCCATCTAACCTTTCTACACATGGTAATTCGAACCATTCAATGTGATCATTCTACTCGTATTTGTCTCCATTGTTCAACACAAGTCAAACCAAGTGCAACCTCGCTCTGATATCACTTTGATGGGAGGTAGGACACTAATTACAGCGGAATAAACCGTTTTTCACTTGTGTTAACCTGTTAGAAAGCAAATGAAGTAGAGTAGAAAACAGTAAAGATACAAAAACACGATTTTTAATGTGGAAAACCCCTCGATGTGAGAGGTGAAAAACCACGAGGCCGAAGCCCACCACAAAGCTCCACTATCAATGAAATAATGAGTATATAAAGTCCTCTCTAGATAGCATTAGAGGTAAATTAATCGAGCAATCAATCAGATCGACGCAACAAGACAAACAGTCAAATTCGTCGAAAATACTATAACCCACTTCGGACTATGATAACTCAATCTATACACATCCAAACAGCGCACCATCAGTTTCTAATCGAAGACTAATGAGTTAGAAACGTGCTCATCAAATTTCACGACAATCCGACACTGTTTCGACTTTCGTCCGGTCGCTGAAAGTCGGATGCTACAACCAGAAAATTGAACCTAAAAATCTATCGAATAATAGCCTTCTGTTTTCTGCAATTCTGCTCGTGGGAATTGCTGATCTCTACTTGTTGCGATCAAGAAGGAAGTATCTCTGTCTCTTGAAGAACACACGTCCAAGGCTACCAACCAAACTGATTTTGATTCCCTGAAAACAATCTCAAAACCCTAAAATCAAGATATATATTTTTTTTTTCAAAATATATCTTGACTTAATTAATTATTCTTCAAATAATAATAATAAATGGGCTTGACTCGTCGGACTTCTCCATAAAGGAGTGAACCCGGCCCAACACTCGCTTCAACCAAGCAAATCTCCAGTCCTTGATATATCTGTGTATTTCGAATGCAGGATCGTGGTGATAAAAGGTTTGAGCAATGAAAAAGTCGAGGTCATATATGATGCACATAAGGCTATATCACGGCTCCATAGTGCTAGTGTAATGGACATTGAGGTAATTAGCTACAAGATTCCTTGAGCACTCCTGTCTAATATCACAATGTAAAAGCGACAATGTAACAATTGATTTCTGCTTATTTGATCATGGACATGTAGGGAGTGAGTCGAAGCGAGTCAGCCCGAGTGTGGGCGAAGGTGAACAGAGGGATCATGAGCAAGGACTGGGACGGCGCCCAAGAAGCAAAGAGAGCGATCGAGGAGAAACAAAGGGAGCTGCGTAGAGAAAGGAACTCAAAAGGAGAAGAATGGAAGGCAAAGCATTTCAATGTATCTTACAGCAAAGGAAATGGCTGGGACTGCTCGCCTAAAGAAAAGACCGTGCCTCGAGCCCCAATTGTGTACTCGGTTTAACTCTAATGTATCATAATATACTTCCAACCAAACAGCGTGACATAGGAAGTTTGCGCTTTGTGCTCGAAGATGTGATTCACTAGCAAGTTAAATGTCGATTACCTGTGGATGAATTTGTACAAGATACATACCTGCCGAAAGGTGGTCTGTCAAGTGCATAATATCAACTTTTCAAAGCGAAAGCTTCAATAACAGAAATCTCCAGTTGCTCCTGTCGACGCAGTAGTAACAAGTTAATGTCAATCTTACTGATATGGAACAACTAGCATCGAAAATTGCTTGCAAAATCAAGAAAATAGAAGATCATTTGCTCCATCATTCATCAGCCAATTTTGGAATTGACTGATTTCATTTGTAACAGATATAAAACTACATATATCTTACCCTCCCTGCGTTTGGTTTGATGACGGGAATAAATGGGTCATTGATTCGCAACAGAACTATGTAAGTGAAACAAATTGAACATAGTGGACAGCAAAACTCTTTTCTACTGAAGTTAACAATTACATCAGCAAACATTCAACGGTCTCCTATGGTAACCGATACTTTACAAATGGTACAAAACCTATATGAGGATACAAATGAATCAAAGAATATCAGGGCAACTTTGAATCCTGATCAAGTATTAGTATAGTTGGTGAACAGCTGCATCAATACGTCAAGAGTCTCCGGAAGGAATTTCCTCGCGAATAAGTAACACGGGCGTTTCACTCCGTTCCATAGGCAGGGCTTGATGTCCACCACCCTCTGCAAAAGAGCAAGAGGAATTTCACTATGCATTCATTACATTGTTTCTTTATAATGTCGGAACCTGTAACAAGCTGGTAAACTATCAGACTACGCTGAAATGAGCATTCTAGCATGGAAGTGCCCCTTATTCAACACAAGCAAAAATCATGTGCTTACCTTTTCTTCGCTAGTTTCGTGCACAGTTTCGTCAATGGACTGCAAACAAATGAATCAAATATGTCATATGACCCAAACCATGATGAACATCAAAATCCACAGGATCTCATTTTTTTTCCTCAGAAAAGGTCGCGAATTGGAGGTTCATAGTACCGTAAGATTCTGCAGAAGCTGAAAAGTCACATCCTGCGTGGTGTATGATTTTGGATGCCATTTGTGTTCGGACCAATCCACGTTTGTCACAGACCAATTGGACATCCCAGCTGGATCAATTAACTAAGTAAAACCAGCAGAGAATCAATTCTAAGGAGGAGTTCATTGAAAAAAAGAAAAAGGAAAAAAAGAACAATGCTCTTACATGGAAGAAGGTTGGCAGGTAATGCTCATCGGAATAGCAATTGCGTCCCTCAAAGCCAGGCTGTTAGAGAAGCGAATTTCCAGATCAGTACAAAAAGCTTCACAAGCTATGAATACTGTGAGAACATAGTTGACTATCATATCATATTTTTTCGAAAATTGTAATTTGACATCATTAAATCGCAAATAGACGATGCATACTGAAGGCTTAACCAAATTCATGACAGTTACATGTCCAAGGAACAAGCAAAAGCATAAAACATGGTTTTATAACAGGGAAGCAAGAACGATGCTCACCCTACAGTAGTCCCTGAACTTCGAATAGTAAAGGTTGTCGGCCATCACTACGAGAGCATGCTTCCGTTTCATGGTAAACCACTGCACACAATGCCCAATCCCTTCAGTCATGATGTCATCCTCAGGATGTTCAGCAACAGATATGGGTCAAAATAACAAGAAGATGAGAATTTCAGAGTTGTACAACTACATCTTTTTAAAGAAGAGAAAGATTAGAAGGTATGTAGCATATGGGCACCTGTGAACCCTTCCGGAAATCTTCCAATCGAATTTCAGGTAACATATGGTCGGAATACCGGGCATTTCCATGAGGACCAGGATCTACAAAGCTGGAAGCAGACCAGTTTCATCAGGCAAATATATTTTGATCTCTCATGGGACTGTTAAATATTTCATTAGAGCATAGTAAAGAGTTTTTGAACTAGATATCGTCATCAAATTAAAGTCAATCAATTATATAATGGATCGAAAAGAAAAGAATATGTACACAAGTGCCTCAACCATTCAATATTTATACGATTGAGAACAGAGATACATCCGAGGGTATGGATAGCGTCAATGGAGGAGAAGAGATGAAAAGGCCATTAAAGTATCTATGACGAGCAATTAGTAGCAAGGGAATCACCTGTCAATGAAGCTGATATTTGTATAAATCAAATAGTTATACACATAGTCGAAATTATGCAATGGTACACATCTGTAATCACGGAAAAAAAGAAGTTAGTTTTAGCATATGAAGGGTTATGGTAGAACGCGAAAGAGACATAGCAAAGTAGCATATTGGACACTTGACAACATACTTTTCAGAAAGTAAAACAAAATGCTGATTATCAGGATCCTCCAGTGCATTTGCCAGAAGACGTCTTTCTGCATCAATCATTGAGACTTGTCCCCATTCCACCTGCAAACCCAGATATATATACTAGAAGTCAAAATAAGCCCAGCGTAAGGAATCCATCCACCAACATCACGATTTTCTATTTTGGACCTTGTCACTGCGGATATCTCTATCGACGAAATACTGGCTCTCATACACAGTTTTCTCCTGAGATGCATGCACATACACTGAGAATTTGCCTTCGTGGCCCTGAGAAAACAAAATGGAAGTATCGGATTTCAAACCTCGATTTAATTTAGGCGCCATACACATCAAGCTAGGCAAAAGGTTTCTGGCAAAGATAGATGGAGCACACAGAGAATCATCTCTTCAACGCTAGGTACAAAATAGTAAAATTGGCTTTTGCTCTTCAAGCAAAATCTGATGAAACTAGAAAAAGTCAAGAACAAAGAGATGAAGAAACCGCCTTACTTGAAAGAATAGCTCCCACAGCTTCTCAAAGGGCAACGGACCCAAAGTCAAAAACATGAAAGCAATTTTGGGGGTTTCCGGTTGTCGTGATGGGGAGTTTAATATCTCCCAAATCACAACCTGAGAAGCGATCTCGGCATCCGTATAATCTCTTCTTGTAATTGGAGGAAGCCAATCTGCCAGAACTTTGCAACTTCTAGAAGAAAAAAGAAGGCATGCAGAAGAACCTTGAAGTGTATACACATATCCGCTGATCAGGAACACACACACCAAGCAAAGCAACACTATAATCCACAGTGGTCCTTTTGAAGGTTGGATTGGGCGATGGTGTCCCGGTATGACTTGTAAGCCTAAAGGCCAGGCATCTGATGCCTTCATTATAGATCAAAGCATCACAAGCTTTACTGTTCCTACCTCTTTACGACCTCGGTCATTAAGAATTTTATTCCAATAAGCGCTATAGAAGCATCGAACAAAGTATTCCAGAGTACCTGAACCAGAACACAAAAAATAATCCCATTTAGAGGAACCAACAGTTTGGTTTTCTAACAATGAAACATTTGAAACCCAAACAACATAGCATTGACATACAGAGGTCCTGAAGCATGAGCGGCATGCCCCTAGAAACAACATTACAGAATTCTCTTCTCCGCGTGTTCATCAAGGAGCTCATGAGAAATTGATTTGAACTACAGTGCCCAACATTTCCCACATGCTAGAACTCAAGCGACTTCTCAAATTTGAAGTTCACAAAAGCAACTGCCGCAATAATGCGATCCCAACCGACAAAAGCTATTGGCACAAAACAATCTAATTCAAGGAAACGCAAAACATACCAACATTACCCATTTGCAGGTTCAAATCAAGTGATCCCATATAGTCAAGATCTTGAACAAAACAGAACAGACAGAACCACTCAAAAGATGAACCAACTCACTCATTCCAAGTTCAAATCACCATTTGTAAAGATCAGAATACAATTCCAAGCTTCCATTGCTTCTCATAATAGACAGATAGAATCAGATCTATTCTGCAATTGTTACTCATTAGCTTGCTCCATAGCTCAAGCTATCCAATAAACCCATTATTCCAAGAAATCAAAAAGTACCCATTACAACATTAAACCCAAACTGACCAAAACACATAATCATACCTGAATCTGAACATCAAGATCATTAAAAAGAGTAATCACAAAAGTCTATGAGTAGCAATACCTGGTCAAGGAGAGGCTAAGGCACCAAAGGGCAACCTCAAAAACAAAAGAAATTTTTTTGTTCTATTCCAAATCGAGATTCATAAAAGGCCCACAAATTGAATTTGAGCAAGAGAACAAAAAAATGCCAAATCACAAACACATGGATAGAGTCATAGAATAATGTGCGCAATTGCCAAACAAAAAATGAGAGGGGGCCAAGCTCACATACTCAAATTCACAGCACAGTGAACATAAAAATCTAATCATTTTTACCGTTAGAATAAATCAAACGGGTACCTTTGATTTCGCAGGATCAGCAGCATTGGTGATCAAAGTTGCTCACTTTTTAGATTAGGGTTTTCGAATTTGGGGGTTTGGGGGCAAAATTGAATCGAATTCCGCCACAACCCTGACTTTGAAATTATTGGGTATAAAAAAAGACTGATAAAATTATTGAAATTCCTCCGGCGAAGACGGAGACAGCCATGTGAAAGTGCAGGCTTCTCACCAGATACCACCTCGACACGAGGCGATTTTCAATGATTTACTTAAAAATACTATTCCCTCCTGTAACGATTTCACAGGCATATCGATATCAAATTTGATATGTATATAATGATGATTAAATATATTTTTTATAAATTTATTATGAAATATTAATGATTATATAAGTTACGTACTTCAACCTAATATATATTACGAGACAATCAAACGTGATTTGATATTAAAATAAAATCTATATAAAATAATACAAAATACGTATACTTTATATTTTTTGTAAAACGAAAAGAGTAGGATATTGATCCGTCCGTCGTAGAAAATAGATAGGACTTTCTAACAGAAAATTGAAAATACCCCTTTTTCTTTTCGTTGAGTTGCTTCTCACACTCCCCCCCC
>JAOVYX010019477.1:0-47812 GCA_035668315.1 Drosera spatulata | reverse complement strand
TCCAAATTTGTCTGGTTTTGTATTATCCATCTCAGTTGAAAGGCGTCCTTTCTTTTTCTTGGTCTGTGTCGTTATCACCCTTCAGCTTCTTTTTCAAAACACTTGTGGTCAATGGGGTCTCTTGGTTTTGCTCCATTTTCATGTTCCTTGTAAGCTTGTTTTTTTCAATGTTCCTCTACATCTCATGAACTTAATGTTTGAATTAAAGTATGAACTGCAATCTAAGCCTAATATTCTAGAAAAAGACACATAACCTCATTTTAGTTATAAAAGGTTGGGGTTCAATCTAGTGTATTAAGTTTGAGGAATAAACATATGTCATGGTATTTGAGGATTATGCCTAATGAACTAAAATGTGGGGATTTCTCTTGTGTTTGATAAACAAAAATATGGGGGGTCAAAATTACCATGTTGTCATTTTTGGATTTTCGCATGAAACAAATTTTAGTGTTTTAAAAGGATAAATATATATTTCATGGTATATGGGTGATATTATGTCTAGTGCTTTCAAATTAGGGTGTGATGCATCATAGAGGGGGTTGTTTGTCTAGTTTTCAAAATTGAGTACACTTGTTTGTACTCTTGTCTCTTTGATATAAGCCTCGCTCATTCACGTCCACAGCTAGAACTTTGTGCCTTCTAAAAAGGTAATCTAACTGATAGTCCAATGGCAAACCTTCTTTGTTTTGCAGACAAGTAGAGTTTTACTCTTGTTATGCAACATGTATGCATATCTGCACTCTTATATTGGAGTATTTTACGTTGATAGAAGCTATTGGTAATGGTATTGATCAGAGTATATCTGGTAGATGGTGCTCTGTTTTTTTTTTTCCTTCTCTCTGTTTTCTTTTTCTTCCCTTGTTGGCATAGTTCAAAGTCTTGACCATAACGGCCGAGATCTCGTTGTATAGGATCAGTTTCAGCCTTGTCGAATTGAAACCCGATCGGTTTCGGCCTCATCGAACTGAACCGATATGGTCAATTGAGTCAATTGAAACCCGTATTTGATATAACAAGGGATATATTCAGTGTTATTTGGCGATTTGTAGGAAAAATGTTGGGTTTAACTCGTTTTCGATCGAAATAAAGGAAGTGACTCGGCAAGACTTGGTGAGATTCTCTGAGATGAGAGAAACAAAAGAAAAATTATTGATGGACATAAATTATAAGTCAAAATTCATGCAAGTACTTTTTAAAAGTTGGATGGAATATGAGTTGTCAAATTCTCTATGTTATATATGCAGTGCTTCATTAGGGATTCTATACTCCTTCATATTACTCCCCTCGTCCCCAAAAAAAGTGAAACAATTTTTCTTTTTCATCCGTCCCAGAAAATTACGACATTACTATAAATAGAAACTTTCTTACCTAAATTTACTTAACTATCCTCACTTTATATGACATCAGCATACCCCACTATCATTTTTCTCACTCCTCTTCCACTAACATACAAGGGGCAAAGAGGTCATTTGCACCAAATTCAACTAATTTTCCCTAATAAGCGTGCATAGTCAATGCGTATCACTCTTTTTGGGATGGAGGGAGTATATTATTTTCAGAAGTCAGCAACGACAGCAACGATTTCGTTCATATTAAAATGCATTATATGTGTGTGTGTCAATATGTTGATTAGTAAGTATTTAACAATCTAAACTTCTTAGAATGTTTTGAAGTGTCTTTCATGAAGTTTTCAAGTACTTTTAAAGGCTCTAGCTACTTTAATATTGTATATCATCCGAAATCGTGACTGAAACCGATGTTACAATTCAAGGAAAAGCCCAATGGGAGTTACACCGAATTTAGGCCAAAGTAGCATACACAGATGAATTTGGTCCAACTTTTAACCCAAACTCTAAGCTAATGGGTTATTCACACACACATATATTACTGATTTTTTTCTCTACTGTCGATGTGGGTAAACCTACTTACATATATTCTAAACAATCTCCTCTATGTGAGTCCATTCAAATCATCAACTCCCCCTTCAGCCTGAATCCATGGGTCTTACTCCACCCATAACTTGAACTAGGTCACTTGCGCATCTGATCAACCCACTTTACGAAAGACAGCGACTTAACCAGGGGATCTTCCTCTTAGGCACCCTCGGCCCAATTGTCCAGTCCAATGAATCATGGGATCTGATATCACTTGTTACGATCCAGGGGAGAGGCGAAGGAAAGAATCTACATCAAAGTGGGTCTGAGTAGCATACATATTTTAATTGAGCTTAATTTTTAACCCAAAAACCTATGCTAATGGGTTATGGGTTATTCACTTTTATATTTTGTTTTCTTTTTCTCCACGACCGATGTAGGTAATCCTACTCACACATATCCTCAACAATCGATACCGTTACAAACTTTTGACAACCGTGATGAAGACCAAAATCGTGATTTTGAACCATGCTTGTTGGAGGTTGGGTACCACACAGGTTGGTGTTGTAGTCTGCATGGCTTCTGATAAAGGGAGTAGAAGATGATATCAATTTTTGCTAGGAGGATTGAGGGTTTTTTCATTGCACTAGTCAGCATCGATAATGTCTTGTTCAGAAAACTTTGTTAGAGAATAACCTAGTCAATCAACCTTATAGTTGCATACCTTAAAGTTTTGACTCTTTCTTATAGTGGTCTTTTCTTTTTCTTTTTCTTTTTCTTTTTCTTTTTCTTTTTCTTTTTCTTCTTTCTTTCTTTCTTTCTTTCTTTTTTTTTTTTTTTTGACATTACAACTGGTAGTATGGGCGATTCATCAAGGATCCTAATCCTTGATCAGGATCATACAACCATAACACACAATTACTTAGTTATTGTTGAGATACAAATAATATAATGATCTTATTATAATCAGTTCAAACTTTTGGTAGAGTTGATTCCTCGACATGATATCAGAGTAGGCAATGACATGAGGTTAATGGTTTAATACCTGTCTCCCCTATATATTGTTACCTATTATGTTGTTTATTATGTGGATTTTGTATTTGGGATTTCGTGTGTGGGGAGTGTTGAATATGTCATATTATAGGCCTGTTACCATCAGTTCAGAGTTTTGGTAAAAGTGAGGTCACGATTTCGGATCTTGCAACCTTGATGTTGTGTTTGTGTTTGTGGTGTTTGTGTGGCATTTGATTTGTGTTGGGCCAGTACATTATCCATGCAAAGCCCAAATGGGTTTTCACGTGAGGGGGAGTGTTGAGATACAAATAATATACTCGGCCTACTACCATTAGTTCAAATTTTTGATAGAAGTGGTTCCACGATGTGGTGTTAAAACAGCTTTGACAATGAGATCACGAGTTCGAATCCTGTTAACCCCCAATTGTTGTGTTGGTGTTTGTGGTGATTGTGTGGCACTTGCTTTGTGTTGGGCCAATGCATTGTCCACGTAAAATCCAAGTGGGTTTTCGTATGAAAGGAGTGTTGAGATACAAATAATATAATGGGCCTACTATCCTCATTTTAGACTTTTGATAGAGTTGGTTCCTCGACAGTTATAATAGGTGATGATTTTTATATTTTATGAATAACTCGTCGAAATCCCCCACAGTTCTATGAAGTAATCTTAATTGACATTTTCCGAGCTGCTCTATTGTGTTAAAAAAGTCGACATAGATTGTGACATGTGTCTCCTATTTTTGTTGTTCTTTTTAATATTATTTTTTTTCATTTTAATTTATAATTATCTAACTTATCCTATTTTTTTTAAAATTGATCCAGTGTTCAGTCTGTTGATAGCTCATGGCCATCTTTTGTAAAACCTTTTTTTTTTTTTCCCTTAGAAGCGTTAATTTCATTTCCAAGCAGCCAAAAAAGTCATTACATGGCTAGTTCAGGGTTTAAAAAACGCTCTCATCATCTAACCAGATCAGCAACAGCTCTAACTACATCTAAGCATTTACATTTAGCACAAAATTACATGAACCAAAGCTTCAAGTTTCCTTGTTGACTTCTGGAAAATCCTCTAGTTCCTCTCCCCCCATTTTTCATACGTCATACTTGCATTTAGTCTACATAGCATACTAGCTCTACTGGACTTGCCTCTGGAAACTTTACTTAGCCACAACATCCATTCGTCCCAGGCAAGAGGCAGTTGTTTCATATTGCAAAAGTTCAGCACCCCTCGCACCACCTCATGAGAGCAAGGGCATAAATAAAATATATGATCATAGGTTTCAGCATGAGACTTGCACAACTCACATGAATCATCCTGTAGCAGTCCCTTATCCATCATCCACATCTTTGTCCTTGAACGTTTCTTCTGTACCATGTGATAAAGGCATTTGGAGGCTTGATTGTCTTGTCCCAAACCAGTTTATGCCAATGCACTATTAGCTCAGGTCCCCTCATTAAGGCATATGTATCTTTGACAGATACTGCTAGAGCTTCCCTTATGCATCACACTTTTTCCTGATCCACCGCTAAAATATTCTCCATAACCTGGTCTTGAGCTCGAAGCAACATATTCCAGGCATAGAGACACCACTCTTGGCTCTATAAGACCAAAAGCTTCTCCCCTTCAGGTAGTACGCATGCATCCATAGTATCCACAAACGCTGTTTATCATGCTCAATCGCCCAAAGCTGCCTGAATATTAAAGCAAGGTTCCAAACTTTCAAAGTTTTTATGCCAAGTCCACCTTTCCTTAGGGGTTTATATACTTCCCCCTAAGCAACAAGGGCTTTATGCCTATTTAGAGCAAATCCTGACCAAAGAAATGCCTTACATATTCCTTCAATCTCATCAATCATAGCAGAGGGGAAAATGAATACTTGTGCCCAATATACCTCTATAGAGGTTAATACAGCCTTCAGCAAGACCAAACAACCAGCATAGGATAGGAACTTTGATGTCCAGCTCATTCTACTGAGCATTTTATCCATGAGGGGTTTGTATTGACTAATGGATAGACATTGAGCAGCAAGGGGCACCCCAAGGTATTTTATAGGATAAACACCTCTACTCATATGCATAATGTCCATGATGTTTCTGGCTTCAAAATCATTCACACCACCCAAGAAAACTGAGTTTTTTTCCCCACAATATCCCTTAAACCTGATATAGCACCAAAACCCAACATTCTTTCCCTTACCAGCCTTACAAAATCCACATCAGCTTTACAAAAGAGCATAATATCATGAAAAAAGCATAGATTAACCATCCTCTGTCTTCTGCATCTAGGATGAAAGCTAAATAGCTTTGATTTAGTCATTTGTTGAAGGCTTCAAGTTAAAAAATCCATAACCAACACAAAAAAGTATGGAGAAAGAGGGTCACCTTGCCTTAAGCCACGCTCACCATGGAATACCTCAAAGAATACTCCATTTAGGCATACAAAGTAACCCACAATTGATAACATTGTCTTATCCAGTTTACAAAACTTGGAGGAAATAACAAGTGCAGTAGCAGGTTCTCTAAAAAATCCCAATCAACTGTGTCATATGCCTTTCTTATGTCAACTTTAACCATACATCTGGACGAGATTCCCTTCCTTTCATACCCATATATTAAATCCTGTCATAGCATCACATTGACAATTATGCTCCTCCCCTTTACAAAATCACTCCGGGCTTGACCCACTAAATCACACATCACCCTTTCCATTTATGACATAGCATCTTAGCTATGAGTTTGTACAGGACAGAGCAGCAGAATATTGGTCTATAATAACTTACCTTTGTGGGATTTGCACACTTTGCCACAAGGTGAATTGTTGTGAGATTGATTTCTTTTAACAAGAAACCAGACCTGAAGAATTCAAGGACAGTTGAGCATACCTCTCCTCCTATAATTGGCCATGCTTTCTTGAAAAACCCTACAGAAAAACCATCAAGACCTGGAGCTCGCTGATCATCAATATCATGAAGGGCATTTAGAACATCCTCCTGAGTCAAAGGCATCAGGACATGTGCTTGTTGCTCAGTGGTAAGGACACTCCCCTCTGAGATAGGACTCGTATCAGGAACAACATTAACATGCCTATCCTTCTCCAGCATCTGCCTCATAAAATTCAGAATTTCCCCTTTAATCATGTGATCAGATGTACAGACCACATTATCATTACTGATCAGATAAGCTATCCGAGTCCTTCAGCGTTTACACTTTAGAACACTATGGAAATAAGCAGAATTCCTGTCCATAGAGCACAGCCACTCATCTTTAAGCTTTTGATGCAATATCTGACCTTCAATCTTATAAAGCTCAAGGAGTGACTTTCGACACTCCTTTTCCTTGAGAGCAATTTCTACATTCGAAAGGCTAGAGAGACTCATTTGCAGCCCCTCCAGCTCCTGCTTAGCTTGATTTATTTTTCCTGATGTACCAGAAAAATACAATGGTAGCTTTTGTAAAACTTTTATAAGCCTCATTCTGTTCTATATTGTTTCAGGGAACGCCTGTTCGATTCTTTTGCATAGACTGGTATTTAGTGCCGATAAATTCGTCTGCTGTGCTAACAATTTGTGTTTTTCTTTTTTGTTCCTTTTTTATTTGTTGGATTAAGCTCATATACTCCTGATATTCTGTGTTATTGTAATTTGCTGGCGGGTTCAGATATACTGCATCAAGTTGCACCTTTTAGATTTTAGAACTTATAAGAATGATGTGGAAACTGGAGATAAGACCTTGCCGTTATTTCTCATTGTGCAGCTTCTAGTAGTCTCGGCATGTTTTCTTGTTAACTTTTTCCGTGACCGGAGCCACTCCATCTGGTGTGGCATATTAGCGTACCTACTGTTTTGATATGAAATTCTCTTATAAAAAATAGAAAAAATAATAATAATCTTACTTGTGTGCTGCTTTTGTATCTATTCTGACGGATTGTATATTTGCAGATGAAGAAGATCGAATCATCATTTCAGCGCATGCTGTTCATGGCAATAAATGGGCAATCATTGCGAAGCTCCTTCCAGGTAGAACAGACAATGCAATTAAGAATCACTGGAACTCAACTCTGAGACGAAGGTGCGATTTTGCCAAGTTGGTTAAGGAAGCGCGCCGTTGTGTCAACAATTCCTCATCAGAAGAGATCCTCTCAGCCGATGCTCACTCTGGCAAAACCACGGAAGAGAAATCTGAGGTAAGCCCACAGACGATTCCAACTCAGCTGCCTGAGAACGTGTCTCTCACTGAAGAGCAACACACTCCTGTTGTAGCAGAAACAGAACAACATCCAACCATTCATCACCCAGTTGCACGTGTAGGTGCATTCAACGTTTACCATCCTCCGGGAAGCTCGACGACCACCACTACATTTCATGACCCTGTACCTGTCCCTGGTCCGTTGGTCCAAGCATTCCAACCAGATTTTGGGATCTTCCGATTTCTTGAAGGTGTTTGCCATGAGCCCATAGTTCCCATGAGATGCAGCCACAGTTGTTGTGCACTTGAAACCACGACTGAGCCTGGCTTCTCTTTATTAGGACCAGAGTTCGTCGATTATGAGGAGCTTCCCTCCTTTTCCGGTCATGAGTTGGCTTCCCTCGCTACAGACTTGAACAGTCTAGCATGGATCAAAAGTGGCCTGGAGGATAAGATTTCGAGATCAATGGGAAATACTGTTGTTCTAAGAGTGTCCCAAGATGCATCTGCTAGTCCTTTGGAAGTGCTGACATCCCAGATATCTGTACATCCCTCTTGAATGCCAGCAAGGGTAGATATAGTGCTAGACTATACAGTTTTCTTTTCCTTGTACTGTTGATATGTATACCATGCTGCAGTACAAGCATGCAGAGATTCGCCTGCTCTCAGGTTTTATCAAAGAAATTATGAAGATGGTTACGTCGTCCAATTATACTCCAGTTTTTTTTTCTTTTAATCAATCATGTGCTCTAGCTCGAGAAGAACTGGTTAGGATGTTGATATATTTATAGTTCATATAGAGTTGGATGTTGTAGGAACCAGGCTTGATGTAGCGAGTTAAGGTTGGCTTTTGCATCACTTACCATGCAAATATTGGCTATTGCATAAGTCGAGACCATCAGCCTGATATTAATCATCGACTGTGATCGTGCTCCTTGAGCCGTCCAGTCGTCCACTGTTTGCTGAAAGTGTTATCATGTGATTATGATAATACCAAATCAAAAAGTTGTACTTAGTTTTAACTAAAAAGTGCTTCATGTCATACCAAGGAACTAGACTTGTTAGATACACATTTGTTGATCTTCTATTATCCGGGTAAAATTGATTCCTTGATAAAAGGAAAGAGATATTTTTTCTCATTGTGAATATTGTAATGAAGGCGTGGATGCTCGTCTTTCTACATTTGTAACCTACTTCATAGTGTATGATCAGAACTCATGTTGTAACTCTTATGTTTTCATGTGCCTATACTCAATGTATAAGTTTGTATTCCCTTTGTCTCAAAACATATAAATAAAAGGTGGTTGTAAGCTCATCCAATTTACAAAAGTGTACCAAGCACCTTGTATCTATGAAAAGGGAGTAATACAATATTGTTCTATGTTGTTTTGCTTTACATCTCATTCTTATATTGATATCACTCTTTATGCTCTTGATAGATTCCAATTTCACTAACACGTTAACAACATAGAATTACTCCCTTTTGCGGTACCATCCCTTTTTGCTCTTGATATTACTCCCCTTTTGCTCTTGATAGAACTTATGCGGTACCATCCGCCGCCGCCATCATCCATCGCCGCTAGTTCATGGTACCTGGACTCTGGCGCTTCACATCATGTGGTTGAGTCTACTTCTGCCCTTTCAGACTCAACTCCATACACTGGTTCGCAACAGCTTACTGTTGGCAACAACGCACATCTCCCATACTCTCTATCTAATGTCCTTGTTGTTCCTTCTATATCAAAAAATCTTTTATCTATTCTAAGTTCACCATGGACAACAATTCTGTGTTTATCTTTACTCCAACTCACTTCTGGGCAATGTCTTTAAGAACTGGACAGATCCTTCTGCACGGCGTCAATGAGCATGGTTTGTATCGAGTCACTCCCAAGAATATCATTCCTTCTCCAATGGCTCACATAGCATCTATTGTTAGTTCGTTGCTCTTATGGCACCATCGTCTTGGACATCCCACAAGTGATGTCCTTCTTCGGCTTCTCCGCTCTGTTAATATTTCTTTTTCATGTCAAGCTTTACCCCTTTGTACGACATGTGCGAATAGTAAAAGCCATCTCCTTCCCCACCCCTCTACTCATTCTAGGTCGTTAGTTCACTTAAAGCTCGTTCGTTTTGATATATGGGGTTCTACTCCTGTAACCTCTATCAATGGAAATAAATATTATGTTTGTTTCATTGATGATCACTCTTGTTTCTCATTGTTATACAGCTTTGTCTCATGCTCACAGTTCTATGACATATTTGTCAAATTTCACAAATTTGTCGAAAACCAAACGAGTTAAAAAATTAAAAATATCCAATGTGATGGTGCGTCTAGAGGTTTTGTCAACGAATTTCATGTCTATACTCCGGGGTTTTGCTTTTGAAACAGCAATACATCTTATTAACCGTCTTCCTAGTGTTGTTCTTGGAAACGTGTCTCCATGGGAAGTTTATTTCAAAAATCCACCAAATATACCCCATCTGCGTGTGTTCGGATGTGCCGTATTTCCTAATCTTCGTCCATGTCCATCACATAAGCTCGCCCCAAAATCAAAAGAATGTATCTTTATGGGTTATCCTTCAAATTACAAAGGTTGTCATTGTTTTTGTCTAGAAACACAAAAAATCTTCATCGTGCCCGATGCAATATTCCATGAAGATCGGTTTCCATATCACTCTCTCAACCACAAATCAAATTCAAATCCTTATCCACAAATTTTTATTCAAACAAATCTTCCACTACCACGCACGGTGCCTCCTACTCTTTCTCCACCACAATCGGATTCATTATCTCAACCCATTCCGCAAAATATATCAATCACTACCACTTCCTCAAGTCCAACAACCATGACATCTCCTTCGACCACACCCACCAGCACCACCACTCTATAATCAACCACAAATTGACATCCCGTCCACTCTCCACAAGAAAATCCAAGCTCAATTCCTATTACACCGAGGCTGATAACTAGATTGCATGATGGAACGAGCTCCCGTCGAGTATTCAATAAGGATCATGAAAGTATTTTAATGGATTTGATGAATTAAAGGATTATTAACATGTGTGATCAAATATACTTAAAATTAACAAGTACTTTATTAGACATTGAGTATCAGACTGTTATGATTAGGTTGGTAAATGCTCTGGGAAGAACAACCTTATAAGATCAGATAAGTCTTCAGTGAAATCTCTGCACAGAATAGTTGGTCTAGTGACAAATAAGACCTACAAGTGGTATGAGATAATGAAGTTATGAGAATCAGTGTAGCTGTGATCAGATTGGTTATTAGAGTTATTCAAGGACTACAGGCTGTTAGTAACTGATCAGACGGGTTGAATAAGACTTCTAGAAGGAATCTGCTCAGAAGTCCATCTGATATTGAAGACTCTGTCCAAGATTAAAAAGGACGCGTCATATGATTTGTTGAAAACGAAATTGGGGATTGTTTGAAGAGCAAGCCTTAAGCCTTGGTCTATATAAGGCACAAGACTACAGAGAGAAAGCAACAAAAGAATTTATTTCTGCTTTTCACATTAACGAATCAAGAAAACTTTTCTCTCTCTCTATCTCTCCTAGTCAAGAAAACTTTCAAATGTTTATCAAGAATCAGTTTTCTCTGAAACATTTGTGAAGAAGACGATGACTGGTGCAAGACTTCTTACTCTATGAGTTTATTCCTTTTGACAATCCATTAAGATTGGTTGTTGGATCATGCGGGGATCATCCGTTAAGATTTGTTGAAATCTGGTTGTGTGTAAAGGCTGTTGAGTGATCCTGAAAACTCAATTTGATAAACTGTGATTTGAAGTGATCTATTGGATTTCCTTCTTGGTTAGTACACTGTTAACAAGAGGAAGAGTGGATTAAGTTCAAATCAATTTGCTAACACTGATTTCAACCTGAACCACTATAAATTATGTGTTCTTTGTTTCTATCTTTATCTTCGTTGTTTCAATCCCTGTTTATTTACTAATCTGATCAGAATCAAGATTCTATTAATAAGAATCCTGACTAATCACTGTTTGATCATCGATCTGATAGGTTAGATCATATATTCATCTTTTATCTGTTTAACAGAAGAGTTGGACACAAATTCTTGATCGATATCTCTAGATTTTGTTGGCTTAGTTGATAGATTGATCATCATCTGTTCGATTCTTGATATGTTTCGTACAGATTATTGTTTTCCGCTGTATAGTTAGATTTTAATTATAGAAATTTTTAGAATAAGCTATTCATCCCCCCCTCCAGTCTGTTCCTATTACACTCACGAACTTACAGATCATACCATTGCCCTTACGGCTACGGTACATGAAGATTGTGAACCAAGTTCATATACAAAGGCATCCAAGGACCCGAGATGGATAATGGCTATGGCGGAAGAATATATCGCTCTCCTCGCAAATGGCACTTGGGAACTAGTGCCACGACCTACTGATGTACGACCAATTGGTTGTAAATGGGTGTATTGCATTGAGTTCAGATCCGATGGCTCTTTGGAATGATATAAAGCACGTTTGGTGGCGAAACGATTCCATCAAGTAGAAGGAATTGACTACACCAGAACTTTTAGTCCCGTTGCAAAGACAGTTATCATTCGCACTACCCTTGCCGTGGCATACTCGCATGGATGGCCTATTCGTCAATTAGATGTATCATATGCATTCCTTCATGGTTACATCTCAGAGAGTGTTTACATGGGACAACCTCCTGACTTCGTTGCTGCTACTCGTCCTAATCATGTATGTCGTCTTCGATGTTCGCTTTATGGACTAAAACAAGCTCCACGGGATGGTATCATCGCCTCAGTGTTTTTCTTATTTCTCTTGCTTTCTCTATCTTCGTAGTGAGTCATCTTTATTTACCATTCATACATCTAGTTACCGCATGTTTTTATTTGCTTATGTCGATGACATAATTACCTCAAGCTCTGTTCCGCAAGTTATTACAAGCTCTGCAAAGTGAATTTGCCATAAAAGATCTTGGTAATATTTATTACTTTTTTGGAAATCAGGCGTAATCTACTTCATCAGGTCTATTGTTTCATCAAATGAAGTTTGCAAAAGACATATTCCAGCGAGCAAAAATGTTAGATGCAAAACCAGTAAACACGCCCTGTGCTGTGCCTGAGCTGTTGTCCAGCCATATCGGCAAACCTCTACCCAACCCTGTTCAATATCGGAGTTTCGTAGGAGCCTTGCAATATCTCACTCGTCCTACAAAATTGACCAGCGCCCAGGCTTGACCAGGCCAGCGCCTAGGCGCAATGTAAATTGCACTGGTTGCCTTGCATTACGAAACTGCTGGCGCCCGGACACCACCTATGCCTGCGCCCGGGCGCTTCCAAGTTTTTCCTGCGGCTTTCTTCTCGTCGAACCCCTTTGTTCTCCTAACTCCTTCACGATGAATTTCAATAATCTCCACCTCGTTGTAAAGATTTTCAGAATCGATTAGAGTCTTCCAAAATACTAGATTGAGTAGTCAGCTTCGTACCCCTCTTGGGCATGACCTTGTACCCCATTTTCTGTGGTAGGTGCGCTCCACCACACTCTTCTTTATTAGGAATTTGAGACCTCAAAGGCGAGGCTCACCACCTTTACTTTCGCCTTCAGCGCCCATCTGTATCGACCAGTCATCCCCGATGATGCTCTACTACCCTCAGTCTTCTCTGTCATCCGCTGATCTTTGGTACCAGCACCTCCCGTACTACCCGAGCCCGTAGTAGTCTGGACCTCTTGTGCTTTACGGCTCACGTGTAATCTAGACTCCGCAACCTTGGCTCTATCAAATCCGATAGCCCCCTAATGACTAACTGAAACTTCATCATCTGTACGTGAATCCCCTGAGACCGTGCCACCTGATCTAACCCTCGGCATCTTGGCACTCCAACGTGGCTTCTGTCTCGATTCTCGTACGACTGTCCTCGAAACACCATCTCCAAAATCGTGTTCATCACAACCGCTTTCCCAATCAACCTAAACTGGTTGTCAACTTCTGAGTCTTCATCATGACCATGGCACCTCTACATATCTTCATCACTCTACCCTTCACATACATCCTACAACACTTGGAATCCAAAGCACTAACTGAGATCAGATTTTTCCTCAAACTAGTAACAAATCTGACACCTCTCTAGGTACGAACAGTCCCATCAAACATCTTGATCTTGACTGAACCTATTCCAAGGACCCTGCATGTCTCACCATTATCTATCCGTATGACACCTCCAATACTGGGTACAAACTTGTAAAACAGATTTCTACTCTGGCAAAGATGAAAGAATATCCTGAATTAACAAATCAGTCAGAATCAATATCTTTTTCTATCAAAATATTTCTGGAGATCCGACGAATTTGTGAGCATATAGAGCTCTCCATCCTTGTTGTGGTTCCCTTTTGCTACATTCGCAGAACTTGAGTTTCTCCCTCTATTTTTGTTCTTCGGACACTTCATCGTATAGTGCCCCATCTTATGGCGCTTGTAGCACTTCACCTGAGTCTTATCTTTTGTCCTCCTACTGGACATGGACCTCACTACTAAGCCTTCACCTTCGTTGACTGGAATTGGGTTTAACTTACTCGTATCAAGCATTGTAGAAATCACATCCTCAATCTTTAAATCGTCTCTCTCCACAAGTAAGCACAAGATAGGAACTTGGAAGCAACTTCAATAAGCTCAATGCTTGATCTTCCGGATCTACCTTCACTTCTAAACTGGTCAACTGAGTCACCAACCTGTTAAACTCAGCTATATGATCGCTCAAGTATGCCCCTTCCTTTATCTTCAGATCAAACAGTCTATCTTCAAGAAGAACTTATTTGGCAATGATTTTGACATATAGATCTTCTCCAGTTTCTCCCACAACACCTTGGGAGAAGTCTCCGACAAAACTTGGTATTTCACCTTTGGCGCGAGACTTAAGTGAATGGTAGCTATCGCCTTCTCTTCCTTCTCCTACTAATCTTCTTTCTTTATGTCAACGGGCTTTTCACCTTTATCTGCCTTCCATAGTCCCTGCTGAACCAAGATATCCTTGATCGTACTCTATCAAATATTGAAGTTCGTCTTTCCATCAGATGGCTCGATCTCGAACTTTATTGTATTCACTATCTTCTCGTCTGCACAACTCACCAACTCTGAAAAGGTTCAATCTTTATCAAAGATCCGACCTTTATCAGAAAGTTCCAATCTTTCCCTTCAAAGATCCAAACTTTCCTTGCGTGACGCAATCTGACTCTGATACCACTTGTTACGAATTAGACTCGAATTCAACCCAAGAATTTGATGGATCTGAATACCACAATCAAGCAACGATCAACACGTATAAGAAACAAAGCAATAATGTGCAAGATTTAAAGTAGGAAAAACCCGATCGTCGGGAGAAAAAATCCCATAAGAAAAAATCTCTCAAAATCTCTTTGATAATCCTCTACCTTTGATATTCAACCAAATGTGATACATGGCTATTTATAGACTCTTAAATAAAGAGATATAAACAAATCATGGACCAAATCTAAAATGAATCTCGCATTAACCAACTCGTCCTGTAGAAATTGACTTGTGTCCGGGTGTGACGAGGCCCACGCCTTGGCGCAATGTAAATTGCACTGGTTGCCTTGCATGACGAAACTGCTCGCGCTCGGGCGCCATCTATGCCTGCCCCCGGGGCGCTTCCAAGTTTTTCCTACACCAGTCTTCTCATTGAACTTCTTTGTTCTCCTAACTTCTTCATGGAGAATTTCAACACAGAATTTGGGGTAGATAAACGGGAGAGAGGGAGGTCCACTTGCTACGAAATCGGATGTGGAGGCATTGAGAACGATTGCTATCACGTCGAAGGAGGAAAGCTACGCGTATAAAAATGAGATGTTACACTTATTTTGGGACAGATGGAGATGGAATATATAAATAGATATCCCAAGCCACGACAGAGTCATCGGATTCCATCCCCACCGCCCCCGGTGCCCCCGCTATTGATATTTCTCGAGCTCCGAGCGACTATGTGGATGATGTATTCGGGGAGATGCGTGATGATGACGCGACATTGTCTTCTCTCCCTCTAGGCTTATCGATGATGAAAAGGGGGCGGAGCAGGAGGAGAGTGATCGGGGAGAGGAGGGTGAAGATAAGTGAAATTATGGGATTGTTTCTTATCCAGTAAGATTGGAGGCGTATCCATCAAGAATTGATACGTATTCAACCTCATAATGAGGCTGATGGTGCTGCATGGAGGAAAAGGCAAGAAGCTCAGCGTCTCAGGCTCCATCATGTGCGCAGGAGCGGCGTTAGGGGCCAGTCACTCGAATTGACCGAAAATCTGATAGAGAATGGAGGATTACATTTCGGTTAAGTTTGGATTCGAATGAGGAATGGATCGATTCATTCGTGATCCAAGGGATTATGTGGATAAAGCAGGGTATGAGTGATGGGAAGTAGGACACAAAACAATGCAGAACAATCGTTTCTCACTTGTGTTAACCTGTTAATCACGACCGTTGCTTCTACCTCTGTTCTCAACAACCAAGGCATCCTGATGCGAAAAAGTCCCTTGTATCTTCCTTCTCATCTCTTCATTTAGAATACTACTCTTGGTGAGATCCATGGTAATAGTGCCATTCAACATAATCATTCTACTCGTATTTGTCTCCATTGTTCAACACAAGTCAAACCAAGTACGACCTCGGCTTTGGTACCACTTTCATGGGAAGTAGCACACAAAACAATATGGAATATCCGTTTTCCACTTGTGTTAACCTGTTAGGAAACAAACAAAATAGAACAGAAAACAATAAAGATGCAAGGACATGATTTTTACGAGGAAAACCTCTTGATGTAAGGAGTAAAAAACCATGAGGCGGAAACCCACTTCAAAACTCCACTATCAACGAAACAATAGGTACATAGTGTTTTCTCTAGAGAACATTAGAGGTAATAGCGATCGCAAGCAAAACAACCCAAATCAACAAAGCAATAACGACAAAACTGTCATAATTTTGTTGTTATTTTTGGACAACGATAACTTAGCTTATACAGCTCCAAACGATACACCGTTATTTTCTAATCGAAGATTGATGAGACACAAACGTGTTCACCAAATTTTACTATGATCCGATACCGTTTCAACCTCCGTCCGGCCGCTGAATGTCGGATGCTGCAACCAAAAAAATGGTTCCAGAAACTGTGGATGATACTCTCTAACTTGTTGAAACTGAGGTGCTCAAACCTGAACTACTGCTTGCTGTACGAATTTCCTTACTGCTGATTCTTGATCGTGTGTGGCTACGACGACTGGAATGAACGAAGCTCTGCCCTCATTTTTCTCACACCAAAAATCTAACCCTTGATCCAAAAATAAATCCTATTTATATTTTTATCAAAAAATAATCCAACCCAATAAAATCGAATTCTTTCATATATTTAAATATGGGTTTTTTTTCATTGGGTTTTCTGCGTAAAAAGTGACCCAGCCCAACAATGAGATGGTGTTGCAGAATTTGGCATAGACAAACGGTAGGGAAGAAGGTCCATCTGTTGTAAAATCAGATGTGGAGGGATTGAGGACGATTGCGATCATGTCGGAGGAGGAGAGCTACACGTGTGTCATGTGCAAGGATGTGGTTGGGGTCGGGGAAGTGGTGAAGGAGCTACCTTGTGGTCATGGCTACCACAGGGACTACATTGCACTGTGGCCGGAGTTGCGAAATTCATGTCCTGTTTGCAGGTTCGAGTTGCCCATTGATGATGATGATGATTATGAGGAGGAGAGGAAGGAGAGAGCGGAGGGTTCTTCTGCTCGTGGAACGTCGAGTTTGGCCGCGATGGATTTGTCGTGCTAGCTTTATGCTAAGAAGTTGGATCGGAGTTGTGCAGATGGTTAAGTTGGATCGGAGTTGTGTAAGTTTACCTTTTGCTTCTATTATTGCTGTAAGTTCTTGTTTCGTTAGTTTAGGATGTTGGATTAGTTGGAAGGTGTTGTGCTTTCTTGGTCGCTGCTTGAACTTAAGCTTTTGGTTCCATTGTTTCGGATTGTCTGTTAACGTTGAACATAAATAATCGTTTTAACAAAAATATCTGATTTTCATAGTTTCATATGGTCAGAATTTGGAACTGTTGTTTATAAGTTCTGCCAAGCTCTACTGTTTCCTTATCGATTGAAGATTACATTGTTTCACGCTTGGGTTGCTCTTCCGCTTAGACATGCAACTGTTTCTTCGTTTTCTTTGCATGTTTGTGCTGTCCTAGTTTAGCATATATTTGTTCTTTGATTACTTTAATTATTTATTTAAATTACACAATCCATTGACTCAATTGTGTACACACATTCTGTGGATATGAATCGTTCTGGTCGTTAGTAACTACAATTACGTTGTGCTCTTGCGGTCAGTTGAAATTCCGCAGCACTGTCCGTCCTCACACATCTTGATCTTCCACTTCCCCACACAACTGCTATTAACTGGATTCATCCTAAGAATATACTGTATCTGTTATAAATAACATAGATATCTGTGGTAACATGAGTTAGTACACTCAAGCCACAGTATACAGTCACACACTATGATCCGGTATCACCAATGCTGAAGAGGTTGGTCGTAATTGCAATTGAACTGGTTACCAAAACCAGCATGATCATTATCGATGCGATGACCTTATCCCTTCTTGTCAAAATACCATGAACATCCTGTTTCGATTGGGGCTGTTAATTACAAACACAAAACAATAACAAATACATAAAATAAATGAGATAAAGATTTACGTGGAAAACCCTTGCGGGAAAAACCACGGACGGTCGACGACGACGAACAAATCCGCTAATCTGAAAGGAGTTACAAAACAACTATATTCGTAATACTAAGAACCTCACAATAAGGGATAGAGATAACAATCTCTTATACAAATCCCTTACGTCCTCTATGTGTTTAATATATGTGTTTTGTTCGTGAAACAAACTCCTCTGTGTGTTCGTCCTACTTCTGCTTTTCCTCTATCATGAATTTAGAGGAATGAGAATTCATAAGCAGCTAAAGCCAAAACGCGCAAAGAAGAAAAAACAGACCACACGGAAGATCCCACGGTAAGCGGAAAGAGAGAAAAGCAGCCCAAAAGGAGAAAAGGAACTTGAGGCATACTTTTCAACAAATCTTCACCTTAACTCAAGTTATCATCTTCGCGTATCTTGTCAGGGTCTTTTCTATCGTTGAACAACCTCCACCTAGACTTTAGGAAAGCTTAATCGCCCTCCACTCTTAAGAACTTTAAGCAATGATGAAACTTTGAAACGGAAACTGGTTTCGTTAACATATCTGTTGGATTCTCAGCAGTAGCAATCTTGATCATCTTGACATCTTTAACGTCCCGTACGAAGTAATACCGGATGTCAATGTGCTTAGTTCTCTCATGATACATTTGGCCACGAGTGAGATGAATGGCTGAAGAACTGTCACAATGGACTGTTGTGCGATCTTGTTTCAAACCTAAGTCAGAAGCCAAATTCCTCAACCAAATTGCTTCCTTCACAGCTGATGCAACAGCCATGAACTCTTTCTCTATAGTGCTCAAAGCCACTATATCCTGCAAAGTCGCCTTCCAAAAAACTGGCCCACCACAGAAAGTGAATACATACCCTGTAAGTGACCTTCGATGATCCAGATCAGCAGCATAGTCTGAATCTGAGAACTCACAACATTGTCGCTTTCTCCACCTCGTCTTGTATCATAGACGAGAGTCAATCTCGATCCTTAAGATACCTAAGGATCCACTTCACGGTCTGCCAATGACCTCTGCCGGGTCTTCCCATATAACGACTAATAACTGACACGGCATGTGATAAATTGGGACGAGTACATATCATAGCATACATTAAGGAACCAACTACACTCACATAAGGTACTGAGGCCATGCTCTTCGCTTTGTCCTCAGTCTTCGGTGAGAGCTCTAAAGATAGCTTGAAATGTGCTGCTAGAGGGGTAGACACGGGCTTAGCATCCTTCATGTCAAATCGATCTAGATCCTTCTCAATATACTTCTTTTGGTTTAAGGTCAAGACCTTATGCTTCCGATCCCTCTCGAACTCCATGCCCAAAATCTTCTTTGCTGGGCCAAGATCCTTGATATCAAACTCACTACTGAGTTGTGCCTTCAATCTATCAATAGTACCTTTCCCCTTTCATGCAATCAACATGTCATTCACCTACAACAAGAGATATACCTGACTCCCATCAGGTTGCTCTTGATGATACATACACTGATCGTACGGGCTCCGTGTGTATCGAATCCTTGCCATGAAGGTGTCAATCTACGATATCACTGTCTAGGTGACTGCTTTAACCCATACAATGATTTCTTCAGAAGACAGACTCGGTCTTCCATTCCTGATAATGGAAAACCGTCTGGTTGGCATATATAAATTTTCTTCTAGCTCACCATGTAACAACGCAGTTTTCACATCCATTTGCTCAAGTTCAAGATCAAACTTAGCAACCAACGCTAGAAGCATTCTAATAGAAGTGTGTCTAACTACAGGAGAAAATACCTCAGTGTAGTCAACTCTTTCTTTCTGAGTGAAACCCTTGGCTACTAATCTGGCCTTGAATCTCACCTCGCAACCATCGCCTGCTTCTTTCTTCTTGAACACCCATTTACACCCAACGGTGCGCTTCCCCTTCGGAAAGCTAACTAGAGTCCACGTGTTGTTCTTACGTAAAGACTCTAACTCCTCTTCCATAGCAACAACCCACCGGGCACATTCTGGACCAGCAACGGCCTCCTTGAACGACAAAGGCTCACCCTCTATCGCCTCGCTGACAATGTATGGAGGTCTGATCTCACGGCGTTCCCTATCACGGGTAAGTTGATACTACTATAGAGTGGGTCCCTCCTGGACTGGATCTGGTACTAGTGGCTCCTCTCCTGGATCTTCTGCTTGCTGAATTGGCTGTAAAACATTAGTAGGAGATGAAGAATCTGAGGATTCCGTATCTTGATGCTCCACCTCAAATATCGATCTCTCGACTGATCGTGCGTGCTCCACCTGTTGCTGAATGCCCCCTTGCTACTCAGCTTTCTTGGTTAATATTGACTCCTCGTCAAATGTGACATCTCTGCTAATGATGATCCTAGGTGAAGATGGATCAGTAGAGTACAATCTGTATCCTTTGGCACCTGGCTGGTATCCAAGAAAGATGGCCTTCTTGGCCCTGGGTTGCAACTTCCCTTCGCCGACATGATAATATACAGGACAATCGAAAACATGAAGGTTGGAGTAATCAGCGGGCTTATCAGACCAAACCTCATAAGGTGTCTTCATCGATAATGCTGAGGAAGGTGACCTGTTTATCAGATAAAAGGCTGTCATAACAACTGCAGCCTAAAACCTCTCCTTCAGCCCGGTGCCAATCATCATGCACCGAGCCAGCTTCATGAGGGTCCGATTCATGCGCTCTGCTACCCCATTCTGTTAGGGCGTATAAGGGATAGTACGATGCCTCACAATGCCTTTGTCCTTGTAAAAATCCATAAATTGTTTGTTCACAAATTCCATCCTGTTGTCGGTTCAAAGTCTCTTGATCTGCCTGCCAGTTTGCGTCTCAATCAACTTCAACCATTCCTTGAATGTCTCGAACACCTCTGAAAAAGAAATAAATCCAAACATAACGGGAATAATCATCAATGAAGGTAAGAAAATATCTCTTATTACCCATCGAAACATGCGGAGATGGCCCCATAAATCTGAGTGAATATAATCGAGCGTCCTCTTTATTCTGTGCACCGTTGCCGAATGACACTCTCTTCTGTTTGCAAAGGACACAGCCCTCGTAGAACCCGACCTTCTGTGTCTTCAAACCTCCAAGCAAACCAGCAGAACTCAGAACATCCATCCCCTGATTGACCATATCCCCAAGCCGCATATGCCACAGCTTCATCTCTGAGTTGCCTTCAGAATCACTGACTTTCAGTGAGCTTACAACAGCTGCAGCTCCATCCTGCGTAGTACCGATCAAATAGTGCATTCCACCACGAAGTCGGCCCTTCATTGTCACCACGTTCTTCTCCTTGACCTCCATGTCCCCATCATGAGCATGATAAGAATATCCCTCATGATCAAGAGAACTCAAAGAAATAAGATTTCGCCTCATTGCTGGAACATAGCGAACATCTTTTAATGTCCGCACAACACCGTCCCACATCCGAATATGAATATCTCTCACACCAGCGATCTTACAAGCAACATCATTGCCCATAAGAACTTGTCCACCATCAGAATCAACAAATGTGGTAAACCACTCTCGATGTGGACAAATGTGGAAAGTGCAACCAGAATCCATCACCCACTCAAAAGTGGATGCAACTAAAGACTCTATAGCTGATGTAAGAACAGTAGAAATAGATTGAGCTTCGACGATACCAGCAACTGGAGATTCCTCCTCCTTCTGCTTGTTCTTCAGCTTAGGACATTCATTTCTCCAATGTCCCTTTTGATGATAGTAGTGATAAGAATCTGACTTCTTGAAGCTGCTATTCTTTGAACGGCCTCTGAATTTGTTCTGTTCTCTTCGATCTGATCTCCCTCTTATGAATAGCCTGTCACTGGAATTTGAAGGCTTTGATGACTCCGAGAGCTGCTGTCTCATCTGACTGCTACTCAAAGATGTCTTAACATCTTCCAATGTTAAGGAATCCCGACTATGAATCATAGTAGTCACAAAGGCTTCATAACTACTCGGGAGAGAACACAAAAGAATCACCGCCGCTTCTTCATCATTAACGGTAACTCCTACATTTCGAAGACTTGCCAGAATACTCTAAAAATCAGGCATATGTTTTACAAGTGATATACCTGAATCTTTCATCTTGAAGGAATGGAGACGCTGCCACATGTACAACGGAAAGCAACTGATTTGCTCATATACAAACTCTCCAACTGTTCTCCCGAAACATTGTTCACGCCGGAGTGCTATTCACAAACGGAGAACACTGTGTAAACAGTGTTATGTTCGTACACTATTCATTGCACTGTGCAAACACTATTTATGCACTATTCATCCTAGGAAAAAAATATTTTGTACAAAAAACAGACCCGTAAAAAATATAATTGAAATTCCAAACTTAACAACGTTCATTCCTAAGTCTACGTGGGTGAACTCAGTGTAGAAAATAAGAATTGAAACGTTCCCAAGCTCTGATATCAGTTTGTTATGATCGAGGCTGTTAATTACAAACACAAAACAATAACAAGTGCGTAAAAAAAATGAGACTAAGATTTACGTGGAAAACCCTTGCGGGAAAAACCACGGGCGGTCGACGACGACGAACCTCACAATAAGGGATAGAGATAACAATCTCTTATACAAATTCCTTACGCCCTCTATGTGTTTGGTATATGTGTTTTGCTCGTGAAACAAACTCGACTGTGTGTTCGCCCAACTTCTGCTTTTCCTCTACCGTGAATTTATAGAAATGAGAATTCACAAACAGCCAAAGCCAAAACGTGAAAAGAAGAAAAAATAGACCACACGAAAGGTCCACACGGTACGCGGAAAGAGAGAAAAGCAGCCCAACAGGAGAAAAGGAACTTGAGGCATACTTTTCAACACATCCCTGCCACCAGATTGGTTGAAGGATCAATTCGAAATCGCATTCTAAACAATCTTTAACACTAGAAATAAGAAGCTGCGGAATAAACAAAGAAATATGAAGTTGCCATTTCGAGTGCTGGACCTATCGTTCCCGAGTTTGATATCAAGGTCAAATAATAGCTGAACATAGAATCGAAAAAACTAAGTTATGATTGTTTGTTGGTGGATGGATGCTTTGCAACGCAATGTTATAGCTATCATGTACTTATGGTCCACTACTTCTACTCGAGTGGTTTTTCTAGCTGGCATGTTAATACCAGCGAGTTTCTAGGTTATAAAAATATTTAAGAATATGAAGAGTGAAAATGTACCTTTGGGTAATTGCGACAGGGAATGCTGACAGCAGAAGTCGAACCCATGAACCGGAAGAAATACCAAATGTTTGGAATAGCAATTGCAGCCAGATAAGAAAAAGTAAGAAGGAAAACGCTGAGGGAAACGATCAACAACTGGAGCAGATGATTAACAGAGAGACACATACGAGCTCATCAGTGAGATCACAGTCAACTATAGGACAGACTACTTCATAGACGACTATTGTACCTCCCAGACTTGTGTTTCCAGATCTGTGCCCCCAAAGAGGAGAAGAGATGAGATGACCCTACTGTTTTAAAGAGACAGAACCAATAGAGCACGTGAGCCTATTTGTATGTCTCAAAGTTCTTGTATGTAAATTTTTTGTTTGAAGTAAATATAAAAGAAATGAGTTGAGTTTATCTTCTTCTTATTTAGAAAAAATTTGCTATCATCAATTAGGGTGAGATTGTTGAGTTAAACACATGATGTATAGAAATTGAGTGATAAACAGACTCTAGTCTTAAAATATCCCAGTATGTATCAAGACTTAGGCTGGTTTACTAGGAAAGTGAGCCTGCAACAGGTGCGTAGTGAGGGTGATTCAGAAAGGGATGCAGCAACACTTGTTCCAGGAGGAACGCAGTAAGCCTGGTCTAGAGGTACATAGAAAGGCTGGCAATGTTGAGGTCATGAGTAAAGAAACAGTAAGAGTTGGGCATTTGGGTTCCTGCAACAAGGAATTGTTGATCCTGGTTTACTTTTGGTTGATGAAGGTTACTGTAGCAATGCTGAGAACAGTAAGGCTATGGTCAACAGTAGGGTTTAGATGAAAGAAAGGTTTATCCTGAATTGCTCTTGTGAGCTTATAGTAGTACGGCTGGGGAGCAGCAAGAGTGAGTTCTACAGAAGGGTTTAAAAAAAGTCAAAGTTCGCTGTTGCTTCTGTACTGTATCAGCTTAATTCTCTGCATCTACACAGAGGTCACAGGTCAGTGAATATGATTACAGGATGGCATGGAAGTGACGTTCAAAGAAAGGACAACTTCAACAATGGCAAGAAATTTAGGATGCCTATAAATAGAGAGGCAATGTCCAAGATTTTAAGTGAGGTTTTTGGATCTCCTTTTCTCTGAAAAGGAAAAACAAGTGCAGGAAGACATCGAGTGAACTGAGGAAGAAGTTGATAGGTAAAGATCCGAGCCAACTATTGAAGAGAGTATTAAATAGCACTAGTGTTAAACAAACGATTCAAGGAGGCTGTCCTGAGTCCTGTTGAGAAGAAGGAAAGATCTTGTAATCAGTTTATATTGTTGTTTACTCATTGTAAAGTGACAAGTTGATTCTGTGTCTAAAAACAATCACACACGTAGTGATATCCTCTTGATTTATCACACTGATAATCAAGGAAAGACTAATTTCATTATATTTAACCATACTACTAATCAACTTCAACCAACGATAAGTTAAAAGGTACTAACGTTACTGCAGTAAGGTTCCGCATTACTTCAGTAAGCTAAAAAACAACTCTACTGTCCAACTAACCTTTGTTAGTTTGATAGTAAAGCTCGAAAGGGAGAGACTATTCACCCCCCTCTCTCTAGTCTCACAGCAAGCTATCTCGAAACTTTCAAACACTTTCTCAGTTGATCGTGATAGATTATTGAAAGCCGAAAAAGCAGCCGCTGGATTGCGTTCAGTGCTACAAAGATTAATTTGTCCTTTATGCGCTAATAAGAGGGAATGAAGAGCTTCCCTACTTAGTGGGCTTGACTGAGCCAGAACAGATATTGAGATTGCTAAGGTCTGGTAATCATCCCCTAAGCCGCGAAATAGATGAGTGTAGTATTCAATGTCGGATATCATCCCCTAATCAAGAATTGATTGTACATCATGGATGTACTCAGTGATGCTGTGGGTACCTTTTTGAAGCGCTTGAAGTTGCATCTGCAAAGAAGCCGCTTTACCAGTAGATTGTGCGGTGTAGGAAGCAGCTAGATATATATGACCAAGCTGCTGCCGACGTCTGGTGGTTTGAAAGTTGAGTGACAACACTATTTGTGGAAGATTGCAAGATCCAATTGAGAGCCGCCTAATCTCATACGCGCCAGGAAAGATAGACTGGATTTGACATCTTTCTTCCATCTTCTCCTATTAGCTCTTCGGGTGGTGCTTTTTCAGTGCCTTCAACGATGGAAAGAAGTTGAGCAAATATGAGGAATGGTATAAGTCTTGTCTTCCGGACAACATAATTTAATCCATCGAGTCTTTCATTGATAGTAGGCGATGGAACAGAGATTGAGATCGGGTTAGATGATACTTTTGTTGTGGGTTGATTTGAAGGAACTACATATTGTGAAGTTTCTATAGTAGGCGCGTTATGATGAGTGGAGAAGAAGTTTGGGAGGCCATTGACAATTCTCGGATCAAAATATTTTATGTGGTACATCCATTCTTATGGGACTGATGGAGTATTAAATTTTGTCAAATGTTCAAAACTAGGGTTTGGTTTCAAATTTCGTAAAACTTTAATAGGGTAAATTGAATTGATACATCAACATAAAATTTTAAAACGGAAGTAATAGTAGTACTTACCTCAACATCGACTAATAGGGAGTCCAAACTTGTTAACTCTTCCGTTTTAATGCTGTATGTTCTCCATAGACGGATAACATAAAGGTGGTTTCAAGGTTGTTTTATTTGTTTCTTGTGTTTACAAGTTATTTGAGATTCTTTTATGGTGTTTTTAGCATTTTCATATTGTTTTGAGTGTTTAAGGTCATTTCAAGACTCTTTGGAATTGTAGTTCATTTTGTCTGTAAATACCTCTTAGGTTTTTATAACTTAATGAAAAGTGCAAGTGTCAGTTTTTTCACCCAAAGAAGGAAGGGGGATAAATGCTAACCTTGGGTAGGAAGAATGTGACCATGACATTTGTTTACATACAAGAAATGTCCTCAAATCTCTTCAAAACGCAACAATCTATCAAAAGATCCTTGAGATGACCATAAAACACTAAATATTATAAAAACAACTCAAATCTAAAAACACCATAAAACAATCTCAAATTACGTTAAAATGTTAAAATGACCTTAAAACACTCAAAAACACATGAAAAGTTTAAGTGTTTTATGGTCATTTCAAAACTCTTTTGATTCATTCTTGTTTTACGAAGAGGTTTGAGGATTTTTTTATGACGTTTATTAGACTTGTTCATTTGTTTTTGAGGTTTGTTAGAAGGCTCGGGTCTTTAGGAAGGCCTGGATCTTTCTCAACTTGTTTACTTGTCTCTTCATATTTTTCGTCATGTTGGGGGTTCCGGAAACATATCATATCATTATTTTTTGGATTTTATGTTAGTTTAATGTTTGACTTAAAAAAATCAAACCAACAAAATAAACAAGTGTCATAACTCACAATTTCTGCTGGTCAGTAGAATATTTTTGGTCATTTACTCATTTAAATCAATCATACCCAATTCGCCTCGGAATTTGAGGTTTTTTTTTTTTTTTTGTGTTTTTAGCCTTTTCACGTGTTTTTGACTGTTTTTAGATCATTTTATGGCATGAAACAACCTCAAACAACTTGAAAAAGCAAGAAACAACGAAAACAACCTTAAAATGACCTCCTTGAAATTACCTTAAAACACTTAAAAACATATGAAAAGGCTAAAAACACCATAAAACAAACTCAAATAACTTGAAACACAAGAAACTATGATTTTTAAGCGTATATAAATGTTTTTAAGTGTTTTAAGATCATTTCAAGGCTGTTTTCATTGTTTTTTGTGTATTCAAGTTATTTAAGGTTGTTTTATGGTGTTTTTAACCTTTTCATGTGGTTTTCAACCTCTATTTCATACACAATTCGTCCTATATTATAGATTCAAAACCTCGAGTGATCGTGAAGCAACTCAAGATCACACCATAACACAACCTTAAATAACTTGAAAAAACAAGAAACTATGAAAAAAAGACCTGAAATGATTTTAAAACACTCAGAAACACATGAAAAGGCTCAAATGACCTTAAATCACTCAAAAACACATGAAAAGGATAAAAACACCATAAAACAACCTCAGATAACTTGAAAACGTAAAAATCTATCAAACACCGTAAAAAATAACTCAAATCTCTTCAAAACACACGAAAATGAATGAAAAGTTCTCTGCTTCTCGCTAGTGCTTTGCCCCACCGTTGAACGTGGCATTACCACTGTCAATAAACTGCCTTAAAGTGGCTCCGGATTCCCTTGAGGGAAAAAGACCCCTAACAATAATCAACCTAGGCAAGATGAGAATATACCTAGACCAATTAATATTGTATTTTATCATAACTTAACATAAAATAACATTGAATAGAAGAGTAATTCATTGTTACGAATCATAACATGAACAGCCTTAAATAACTTGAAAATATAAGAATCTATAAAAAAAAAATCCTTGAAATGGCCTAAAAACGAATGAAAAGTGATAAAAACACCATAAAACAGCCTCAAATAACTTGAAAACAGAAAAATCTATCAAAAGAGCTTTACCCATCTGGCTCCATACACCATCCTGGGAGCTCCTATTGTTAAAGAATCTTCTCAGATTTCACGAGGATGTTCACCAAACACTTTGTTAGTAGCCGAGGGATGAAGGTCACTTTAAATGATCTTCGCCAACTTTCTAAGCCAAACTTGAATTGAAGATATCTATTGCGTTTAACATCATCAGCGTAACGATATTCTCAAAACATCAGGAATCTATCAAAAGAGCCTTGAAATGACCTTAAAACACTAAAAAAAAAATGAACAGGCTAAAAACACCATAAAAAACCTCAAATAACAACAAAAATACCAGAAACTATAAAAAACACAAAAACAATTGAAAAGTGCTAAAAACACCATAAAACAAACTCAAATAACTTAAAATTATAGGAAACAATGAAAACAGCCATGAAATGATCTTAAAACACTCAAAAACACTTGAAAAAGCATAAAACAGCCTCAAATAACATGAAAATACAAGAATCTATCTAAAGAGTCTTGAAATAATCTTAAAACACTCAAAAAAATATGAAAAATAACCTCAAATAACTTGAAAACGCTAAAAAGAAAAGAAGGCAATGTTACGAGGAAAAAACAGCTCTTCATGCTCAACTTAGAGACATAGTGGTGACCGTACAATGGATACATACTACAGGTGAGTTACTTGTGCGGCTCAAAGAATATGAGGGTTCAACATATATAAGAATTGGAATTTATCACAAAGCCTATAATATTCCATAAAATTTCATTAATCAATTCATAACTCTTTACATACAACTCCAAATCAATATTTGTATACTGTTCTGGAAACTAGACTTCAAGATCTTTAGTTCTATGGAAAGTTTATAGAGCCTAGTTTATGTAGAACTTTACAAAATAATTTTTGGAGCTATATAAGAGAATTTATTGATTTAAACGTGTCAAAAGGTCATGTTGGACAAAATCCTGGTGAAATTCTGCAATGTTATAACCGGTGTCTTAAATAATATAACGTTGCATTAATACCAACACCTATTGCATGTCTGACTATAACTTATACATATCTAAACCAATAATGTTGACTAGTATAAATACGAAGTGATTAGATGCGATCAACGGTCGATCGGGCGGCAGTCGACTGGTCGATGGTCAGTCGGGTAACGGACGATGGTCAGCAATCGATGGATGGGATGGTGGTGGTCAATGGTCTATTTCAAGAGATTGATATAGTATTACGATGGTTTTGAACTTAAAACTGCATTCAAACAAGTAAAAAAGGAGAAAATCATGTTTAGGGTTAGGTTTTAGGGTTTCGAGGGTTAGGGTTGGCTAAAAACACCATAAAACAATCTCAAATAACTTGAAAACGTAAGAAACGATGAAAAGAAGCTTGAAATGATTTTTAAACACTCAAAAACACATGAAAGATCAATTGATAGAACAGGTCGGCACTCTTCATGCCATTGATGAGTACCTCCGTTTTTTACTTCTCACTAACTTTCTCTACTTTCATTACAGCAAGGTCAAATATTTTAACATAATCGAAGAGTTTCTGACCTGGTTTCTTATAGATTTATTGGAGATGATTCTAGATGAAGTAGAAAAAAATATAAACTTGAACTAATTAACTGCTATTATTGATAAGGCTTTATGATGTAAATAATAGAGATAAGTCTCTGTGCACAAGGTCGAGTATATTCTTTCTTCTATGTAGAGGAAAAGAAAAAAAGATACTTTGTGTTATTTTTCAGCTATGCAGTAATTTCTTCAAACCACACAAAAATAAATGAAAAGTGATAAAAACATAATAAAACAGCCTCAACTAACTTGAAAACGCCAGAATCTATCAAAAGAGGCTTGAAATGGTTTACAAATGAAGTGACGTCATGGTCTGCATTATTGTAGGTGCTCCATCCGTAAATGGCAATTTTGATTATCCAAGTGAGGACAGTAAGGTTGAGGTCAACAGAAGGGTTCAAATGAAAGGAAGGTTGATCCAAAATTGCTTCAGGGAGATTACTGCAATTTCTCAAGAATAAAATCCGCTCACTGACAAGATTAAATCCAGAATGATGACAAGCATATAAAGTAAGATCGAATGTCTATCCTCTTGTGCATACCTCAACAACCGGCTTTGCAACCAGCTGATAAACATGCTTTTGAGAAATGCTCGATAAAAATAATACAATCTTTTTGAGACGGGGGGAGTAATTCATTTATGAAAATAGATTCTCTTGCTGGTTAATAGACCTCCTATACTAATGTTTCATTCGTTTTTGAGTGTTTAGAAGACATTTGAGTTCTTTTTATGGCAGCCCTCCAATCATAATGGGAATCGGATGGTAGATCATCGTGCTGAGGTGGAGGTGGATGGTAGTAATGAAGCTGCTCGTACTACTGTTTCTATTCAAAAACACATGAAAAGGCTAAAAACGTCATAAAACAAGGCTCTTTTGATACCAATTGTTAGTTTTCAGTCACAGTAATACTCAAAAGCGGGGAGGGGGGTTTTTTATGAAATACTCACAGAAATGAGGATTTCAAGTTATTTGAGGTTGTTTTATGGTGCTTTTAGCCTTTTTATGTGTTTTTTTTAGTATTTTAAGGTGATTTCAAGGATCTTTTCGTAGTTTCCAAAGACAGTGTTACCAAAGGCCTACGTCGAGGCCATTAGATCATTTCCTAGGCGCCTAGGCACCTGACAGAGCAACATCGTCTGAGCGTGTTTGATTAAATAAACAGTACACCTATGAAATGCAATGAAATAGAGTGCCTGTTCTGAAGTGAAATGATTTGATATGGAGATCTTGACTGTTATACCATAAAGGGTGTAACGATAGTAAATGACGTTGATAATGTCTGAAGTGTCAATGGACGCGTAATTTCGAGCATTACTACTTGAGTGTTTTAAGTCATATCAAGTCTCTTTTCGTAATTTTTTGCGTTTTCAAGTTATTTGAGGTTGCTAATGCACATGTAATCCTCCCTGAAGGTTTAGTCGAGTATGTGTTGGTTAAATTGGATAAATTGAGCCTTTTCATGTGAGTTTGAGTGTTTTAAGTTCATTTCAAGGCTCTTTTCGTAGTTTCTTGCGATCCCAATAGCCAAGAAATGCCATCGCCCCGTCTACCCCAGGTGTAGCGCCATGAAATAACTGATAGAACAAAAAATACTTGAGATATATTTTTAGCATTTTATGTGTTTTTGAGTATTTTAAGATCATTTAAAGACTCTTTTGATAGATTCATGCTGTATAGGTCGTCTTCTTCCATGAGCATATAGTATCTTTCAGTCATTTTTGACATAAAAATCACTTCTTATTAATATTTACATAGTCATACATGCCATCATACGTAGGTTTATCATCAATAGCAATTGGAACGAGCAATGACAAACAAAAAGATATTTAAGCGTTTTTTCCTCCCTTGTAATTTTAAACATAACTAAAAGCAGTATTTATTTAAACCTCAAAGTGAACTTCTTATTCAACTAGCAATATGAGGAGTAAAGTATCTCAAAACAATCAATATTGGATTGATTCGTGACATTTGTTCATTAACTACTCAAAAAAATCTACGACCGTTATGTGTTTTAGAGTTGATGGCAATGTGTTTTAGAACGACAATGGAATAATTGTAAAAATCGGAGGTGCGTTCGAAGTTGATGGCAATGTCATACAGGTCCTGATAGGAGTGAAATTTCTCACCCTTTTCATGTGTTTTAGAGTGTTTTAAGCTCATTTCAATACTCTTTTGTGCTAAATACTGAATTTAGGTATTCCTTGATCTTCCTAATTTCACTTTCATCAGACCCAGTTAATAAAATATTATGCTTTCGGTTGGTGAAAGTTACTACAGAAAGGTCGAGTACAGTAAGGATGAGGTCAAAAGAAGGATTCAGATGAAGATTGTGATAACTCCAAAGAAGGAAAGAAAGCTTCGACAATTGATCCAGAATACCAAAAATATCCTTCTACAGCAATGTATGGTTATCATAATAGAGGATAGGATTTCTGGAGGTGATTACAATGCTGGTGATGATGATAACAATGCTCCTCCACTTGTCATAGATTTCAATCACAGACTAATAATTTCATTTCATGTTCTATTATGGTAAGTGTTTGTAATTAAGCTCGACAAAAAGAGAGTTGCGACAAAACAGCCTTGAAATGAGTTTAAAACACTTAATAACACACGAAAAGGCTAAAAACACCACAAAACAACAAAATTCAAATCTTTCTTTGGGAGGGAGTTACTAGGATACTTAGATGACAATACAAGCATTCTAAAATGGTATAGTAATGGGATCAATAGCATAAAGGAAGAAAAAACGATCGTAACGGCAACAAAAACGGAGACAAACGGAGTCCAAAGCATGAAGATAGAGCCCCGACAAGCTGTGAGTGGCTCCGATATCAAGTTTGAGTTAACGAAATGCAGAGACCACAATATGAGCAAGGGATCTGTTGTTTTCAATATCTCAGATTATAGATACAATGCCACTCCTTATATACAACAGAAGGATACTAAAAGATATTGCACAAAGATTATTTTTTGTATAACTGCCACATCCTGCACATCTCAAACGTGGGAGAAAAATCAATGTCTTCCACAATCTTTGGCACACGACTGCACGTCATTTAACAGAACTGTTGTTTATAAGTTCTGCCAAGCTCTACTGTTTCTTTATCCGATTGAAGATTACATTGTTTCACACTTGAGTTGCTCTTTCGCTTAGACATGCAACTGTTTGTTCGTTTTCTTTGCATGTTTGTGCTGTTCTAGTTAAGCATATATTTGTTCTTTGATTACTTTAATTAATTATTTAAATTTACACAATCCATTGACTCAATTGTGTACACATGTCTTTGCGGATATGAATCGTTCTTGTCATTACTAATTACAATTACGTTGTGCTCTTCTATTTATCTATTTATATATATAAAACTAATTTAACCTTTTTTGATATAAAAATTTGGTTTACTTTGATATCAAGTTTGGCTGGTCATGTATTAATAACATAATATTTATAATTTATATTTAATGTATTTAATTTGTAATGTCGGTTTATTATCTTATACATCTTGTGCGGCTCGTTGAAATTCCACAGCACTGTCCATCCTCACACATCTTGATCTTCCATTTCCCCACAACTGCTAACTGGATTCATCCTAAGAATACACTGTATCTGTTATAAACAACATAGACATCTGTGGTAACATGACTTAGTACACTCAAGCCACAATATACAGTCACACACTATGATCCGGTATCACCGATGCTGAATAGGTTGGTTGTAATTGCAATTGCACTGGTTACCAAAGCCAGTATGATCATTATCGATGCGATGATCTTATCCCTTCTTGTCGAAATACCATGAACATCCCTGCCACCAGATTGGTTGAAGGATCAATTAGTAATCGCATTCTAAACAATCTTTAATACTAGAAATAAGAAGCTTCTGAATAAACAAAGAAAATATGAAGTTGCCATTTCCAGTGCCGGACCTATCGTCCACCAGTTTGCATCAAGGTCAAATAACAGCTGAACATAGAATCGAAAAAACTAAGTTAAGATTGTTGGTTGATGCTTTGCAACGCAATGTTACAGCTATCATGTGCTTATGGTCCACTACCTCTACTCGAGTGGTTTTTCTAGCTGGCACATTAATAATAGCGAGTTTCTATGTTATACAAATATTTAAGAATATGAAGAGCGAAAATGTACCTTAGGGTAATTGCGGCAGGGAAGATGAATGCAATGCTGACAGCAGAAGTCGAACCCATGAACTGGAAGAAGTACCAAATGTTTGGAATAGCAATTGCAGCCAGATAAGAGAAAGTGAGAAGGAAAACACTGAGGGATACGAATCTGATGGTGCTGGCTTGACTAATAGGAGATCTCCGTGGAAAAAGTACATCATTTAAGATAGATCTCAAAGAGAAATGGAGAAGAGGGAATACAAGCACCAAGTGAAGAGCATAGCTCAATCTAACGACATCATTGAGCAATGAACCAATTGTGGTATCCGAAGACCTATCGAAGTTGACAAGTATGTCGGGCATGGTGGACTCGCCAAACAAGAGGTAGTTTAAAAACCCAACTGCAAAGTAAATGGCAGCACATAGCAACAAGGAGATCTTGACAGCCAATATCATCTCCGACGGCTTCCTAAGCTCGCTACCAATGGGGTGAACTGCAAAACACATTGGAGCACACTATATTTCAATAATCTATGCGAGCGTAATGAGGGAAAGCTGTATCTTATACTATTCAGGATGCTCAGAGAAGGATGTCGAGCTCTCACGGTTGAAATGGAAAGTAAATGCAGTGACGATTACTGGGACGGTGGTGAAGAGATGCAAGAATGAGGTTTTGCTGCTCAAGTCAGGTAATATTTTCGGGCACTCTGTCTTGCCTTGGAGAAGAGCATGAATGGCCATCACTGAGCTGATGCCAACAAACACCACGGCTAGAAGCAAGGATATTGCTGAGGTGAACCTTAGAGAATCTGATAAAGAAGACACGAAGAAATATACCATAATACTCAATGCTCCAATAACATATTTTCAATCAACCAAGAAACTAAGGCTATTCTAAAAGGTTAGGGAAGTCATTGCAAGAAAAGTCCTTCATAAGGAATGAACTATGTTGCAAAATCTGGTAACAGATTGAAATCTTTGTTCACCAAATGCAGCTGTTTCCTGTAACAGAAAGCCATGGACACATTTCTCGTGGTAACGTAAGCGAGCACAAGTTAGCTTAGCAAGGGCCTGTAACTCAGACAGATAAGTTTTAGGAAATTATTGACCTGGGTTTGTATAAGATGCATCCACTCCATGTTGAAATGAGAAAATCTGTCCTTCATATACTTCCAAAAACATAAATCAATGCACAACATTATATGCTTACCTACACGACGGAACATAACGAGGGGAAGCAGGATGAAGACCATGATAAGCAGTAGGGCGGATGCACGAGTGTTCCACCAGTGAAACCCAAACCATTCTTGCAACACGCCTAAATGTACCTGCTCTCCATTCTGGTTTCCAGATAGCACATCCCCTGCATTTCGTGGAAGACAACTTACAGGGAGATTTTATAAAGGATTATGCTTCTGTCTTAAGCTCGAGTTATGTATTTAAGTCCATGAAAATAGCTGGAATGCTTTAGTGAGCTGGTACGTATCCCAAGAGACATCAATTAATATAATATATAAATTCACAAGTTTGGCGCTCCATAGAATGGCATGTCAAGCCCTGAAAAAGATTAAACAAAAGACAGAAAGAAAAGCACTATCTGTTTTACGTCAAGCAATAGGTAGAGTAACTTCCAAGATAGTAGTAAAAGCAAGACGTGTACGCGGATCGACTCGTCAAGTTCCCATTTAATATGATATTAAAAATTGCATTCTTATGTATCTGAGTGGTCCTCAGCGGATTAATGGGACGGTCGTCTTCCCTAGTCGATCCTATCCTTATTTGATAAAGAGCAATGAAAGTTGCGTCCAATTGGACATTTCAAAAAAAAAAAATTAACAAAAAAATTGCATTCTTATGTAATAAAAAAATCATTCAATCATACATTTTGTGTCCGTTATCAAAATGCAATAGTTTTATCAAAAAAAGAGGAAAAAAAACTTTTGAATTGATTTTAATTCAATCTTTTAAAGATCTATTTTTTTCATTTAAAGACTTAAAGTTCTATTTTTAAAAATAGAACATCAGTTCATTGAAGATTATACTAACTATAGATGGTTTCCATTGAAAAATCGATGAGGAATGATGGAGGGTGCAAATGAAAGCATCGTAGAGACTTGACATGAAAGTTGTTACGCGATTATGAGGAAGACATAACTGATGGTGGTTGTTGCGTTGTTAGAAGGTAGGAATGAACTACATTGTTACGCCATCGACAGTGGTTGATTGTGGTGTTAGTCATTTAGTTTTGGTTAGTCATTTTGGTTTAAAGATTAATCATAAATTAGTGATTTTTTATTTTGAAATTGCGTACTCATTCGACTTGTGATCGTCATTTATTTAGTCACTTTTTGTTTTAGTGTTAGTAATGAGTAATTATACTTTGTGGACAACTCTAATACTATGCTAAGTTATGCAGATAGAGAAACTACTAACATCCTATACATCTATTGTCCAAAATCTAAGGAGTTGATGAAAAAGAGTACACAAACAAAAGGTCTGCTAATTTACGAAACATGTCACTAAAACATGGATTCTAATGACATCTTGTCGTTATGTCTTTCACAGCTATGTCCTTTACAACATATTTAAATAAAGTACACAAACATTGGGTAACGACCTATCATGAAAGTTGACAAATACATCTAAAATAACAATAGACCACAACCCTGACTACTACAAATCAAAATACCAATACAGTTACAAACAAGCAAAACACAAAACGCAAACAACCACAGTCGCGCGGGGGGAAGCAAACTAGTATTGTATAACATTGCAAACTTGATCATTGAATTTAAATGGAAACAATTGAATTTATGCATTTATGACATATTTCTTTTTTCCTAACTGAACGTGTACACATAACTGCTTGTGCTTTTATTAAAAACACTTCAGTTATGTGATGTTGAGTATAGTTCATCAATATTGGGTAGAGCAAAAATATTACATCTACAGATCCGGAGACATTCTACTCATTGTCAATTAATTTTAAGTTAGATCTTTAGGAGTTTAATATAGTATTAGAATCCAGTAGGATTATGTCTTAGTTCTCCGACACGCTCCAGTTGGTAGGATTATGTGAACTTGTTGTTTTGTTTTGTTTTGCTTTACTTTGCTGCACTTCACTTATGTGACAGTAACTAAGTCAAATTATGTTTATTACTCATGACCCGTTCAACTGAACTTCAGATTATCATGGATGCATCAAACTCGATCCTATAATGAGTACAAATACCTATTGAGAGCTTACCAATGATAATCTGGTAAACAATCAAGCAACCAAGATTAGTAATCATAATACAAATCTGGACCAGCAAAGCTCCGACCAGTCCAAACGACTCCCCTACACAGCCCGCATAAGTGCTTGAATCGCCAACATCAGCAAACGTCACCAGAAACTCGGCCGAAACATCCACCAAGACGGCAACAATAACTATCAAACTGAATGCGGGTACCACTCCTAGGACCTTGAGGGTGGCCGGGATCGACATGATCCCGGCCCCGATTGTGCTCGTAGACACATTGAAAACCGCTCCCGACACCGACGCGGTTCTTCTCTCAGGATGAAGAAGTGGATTCGCCAACTCCTGTGAAGTCTTCATCTAATGGTGAAGCTGATGAACTAATTGGGGATGCTATTGAGTTATTGATAAATGTCTTTTGTCGCCTTGTACATTATGGTTCGATCATGATTGGAAAGTGTGAATTGTTTTGTGAGATTGTGAAGTTGAGCAGAGTGGAGTATATCATTTGTATAACATTTGTTTGGATTTTATTGATTGAGGAGTAGTAAATGGAGGCCACTAGCCCAGGGCTAATGCATGTGGACGGAATTTGGGGTGCATTCCTGATTATGATGTATTATTGGAAGCCAAAATGATTGGCGGTGAGAATTTTGTATGTTTTCCAGTGATGCTGTGAAATATCATATATAGTAGTTGTCAAAGGGTTGATTCTGTTCTCAAACTTTTCGCGATAAACCAACCCCTACGATGCGTCAATCACTAACAAATCAGTCAGTAATATCTTTGTCAAGCGTCCCACGCACTTGTTTTTCTCAGGGGAAGTCTTTGAAATAGCTTGTGTCTCGTTTTCTTGTTTCGACAAACACAAACGAACCACACAATCAACAAGGACGAACCAACAACCAAACAGCAATGATTTACAATGAAAAGATCAATCTTTTATTGCATTTCCAACACTACAAAGGAACTCAACGAATTTACAAAGCAACACACACCCGTGTTCTTTTGCCAAACTCTTTTTATTGATCCTGCCAACGATCCGCATGACACTGTAAGGACCTGAAAAATTTCATAAATTTTAATTTCACAATAATTAACCTAAATATTAAATTATCGTACGTTATAATTTATTATGTTTGTTTATAAGGCTTGTTTGACGATATAATAGTAAAAAAATACAAATCATGGATGAAATACAATCCTAATGTGCAAATACGGAGAAATACAATCATAATACGAAAATATCGTATTTATATGAAAATCACCTAAACCTAATTTTTGCACTTATTTTCCTTTATGTCAATTTCTACTCCACCTAAATTAGATTATTATCCACTAATTATTCATTAATTATCCATTAATTACTCATTTATTTTTCACTTAATTATTTTAATCAACATAATTTTCTATAAATTCAAGCTCTCTTCTTCTTGCAAAAAAATTCTTTCAAACACAAAAACACTCTTTACCATACAAAGAGAAGAGGAAAAAGGAGAGTTTGAGGAGAAGATGAGAAGTTAGGTGGTACGTCAACGAGGATCCTTCATCATTAATAGGAGAAGGTAATCATCTTGATTAGAAATTTTGTATAAAATTATAGGCTCTAAAATAAATTCTGATTTTAATATATGTTGAATTCTCATATGTCTAATTCTTAATGAAGTTAATAAATCATGATTTGAATTTATAAATCTTAAGATATAAATCAAAACGTACGGATATATCAACATATAAAAAATTGATTATTTAACTTAATTTGTGGCTTGATTTGGAATTACACAGTAGGAGTTAAAAGACAAACCTTATATCATTGGAAAGGTATGAAAGAATAGTTTTCAGAACAGTTTATAAATAATTATTTGGGATTGTGTAAGAAACTTTGAGCTTATTAGTGAAGGAAGATCAAAGTTATGAGCTTATTAGTTGTGCGTGGGAAGCAGTGTAAAAAAGTAATGTTTAGATTTATTGTGTATGGTGATACATATTATTATACGTGAGTATAATAATATGCGTTGGAATATTTGGTCGTAATCACTAATTGTATTTGACATAAAATATATTCCGACGTATCTTATTGAATATCACTTGCTGTGTGTCGTGATAAGAAGATGTGTGTGTTTGTGTTATGTCTATTTTGCTGGTATAAAGAAGATGAATGAGTGAAAAAAGTGCAAATCCATAATTGGTGGGATAACTCCGTGGAATAAAACACAAAAAATACTATGTCTATCGTATGTGCTATATAATGACTTGGTGGTGACAGTCTTTTGTCAACCTTGTGAGGTCATTTTGGTATGAGGAAAACTCAATGCAGGAGTCCCTAAGCTCCGGTTTGGTTGATCCCCTTTCACAGATGTCCCTTTTACTAAAGTTAAAAAATCTTCATAAGTTGAAATTGAATAATTCTCGTCAAGGGCACAATTATAGCACTGAGAAAATCTACTGTATGTCTTTACTGTGTTATTGAGATGATAATTATGAATGTCGGATTGGCATGATAGTTTCAGAGTGCTAGAACAAAGGAGTCAAGTGGTCATTTACTTTTCTTTTCTTGTCTTCATCTCTCGTGTAACCCCCGATAAGGGGACCGACACATTATTGAGCTTCTATAGCTCACAGTAATTACTTTTATGTGTCTTTCCTCTTCTTGTTGTTACAGGGACAAGACTTAAAGGAGAAGTATGACCTAAGATTTGATGTTAGATGCAACTTATGTGTGAAAGGTATTCTGATCTTAGAAAGAGATGTAAATTCCGTTACGAAGGTGATATTTTGAGTTACGATTCAGTGCATCAAAAGTTTTTAAACTAATGATGTACACTTAGCTTAATTTTTATGACTAAGTGAGGATATATAGTTTTTGTCTAGGTGAGAAGTTGGCCCAGCAGCAGTGACGCCATATATATCATTAATAAATAATGGAAATTTGAGGTGTTACAGATTGGTATCAGAGCCAAAGGTTTATAAACAATGGTTTTGGTCATTAAATTCTGTTTGTGACTGAAATTCGATCGTAAAGTTTCAGTCGCAGAAAGGTTGGTCGCTTATTAATTTAGCTACCGAAATGATCGTAATTAGTGAGCGAACTGAAAACGATCAACAAATCTACGGCCAAACTGTAAATGTCACTAAATATTACTCTTGCAAAAACGATCATTGAATGGCTTTTCCAGGTGAATAAAAACCTGGTTTGGACAGTCCACTATGCTATACAATAATCTGATCCAAAATACACCCCAACCAGCCCAAAACCATCCATCCACGCTCCCACCTCCACAATCCAACATCAACACACCAAGTTCCACAAACCAACATAAAAAAAAAAAAAAAAAAAAAAAACGGAATACATATCGTTAAAACATTATTTTAAATGAAAATCGTCATCCACCAGAAACATATGAAACTACATCAAACACACGACACTACAAAATCTAAAATCCAGAGATCTGCTCTGGAGGACAAGGAGGTCGCGGTGGCAATGGATCATGTGAATCGTCGAGGTGGTGATCAAAAGCATTCCTTCAGCACTGCGACATCATCTATGCCATCCTCTTTATCTCTGTCTTCAAAGCATCCACTTGGTCCTGAAATGCCTTCATATGGGAGCGACCGGCAGGCGATAATACTCTACTGATCGAGGAACACACCTCCTTGGTATAGTACACCGACGAGGCTGATCCAAGACCATAGATATCCCTTCTTGCATCCAGTTACGTATAGATAAGCATGGCTGGTGAAGGCGCGTTCCTGCTCCCGAGTGAGCTGAGTTCCCGACTCTTGCGTGGCCAAGAACTTATCCACCACCGCAACTCGACGAACTCTATACTCTGCCTATATATCACAAAAAAATTTATAAAAGAATGTGTTATTCAATTTAAAAAAAACCTTAAATAAGCTGAAATGAGTATTGAAATCATAACATTAAAACTTTGAAATAAAAAAAAGATTGACTTATCGACACTCTTTTCGATCTCTCATCACAGAGCTCGATTTCCTCACCCTCAATCGGCCTAATGCCTTTCTTTTTGTGCGTCTGCTCGAACATCTCGGCCTCATCATGCATCCTCTTCATCTTCCCGGCCTGAGTTAGGGATTTTATGAAATATTACAAAGGAAAAAAATTAGACAACAAAAATAGATAGCTTGAAGAAAAAACATCAAATTTGAAAAGGAAGAATTATTTATTGGTTTTTTTTTTTTTTTTTTTTTGTCACATGGACCGTAGACACACTTCCTTGTGTGTGTTTTGTCGTCCCTTTACTTATGTTCTCCTTTGCTGTGAGGGATCGATCTTTGAACTCTTTAGAGTTCCACTCGGTGTTCAACGTCCCATGCGAGTTGTCATCGACCTAAGGTAAGATCCCCCTTTTGAATGGTTTGTCGGGCCTCGTACAAGATGTCTTTCGCTCTCTTCCTCGTCATCGCCTCCCACTCCGACCTCACACGCTCTGTGAGTTCGGCCCTCCACCAATAAAGATCCTATACATATTTGGAGAAAAAAAAGATATTCAATAAAAATGTGAACGAACTAAAATGAATTTTTTTTTAAAAAAAAAGGGTTTTTGGCATATTACCCCCTTAAAATTTAAGAAATTTCATATTACACTCTTGAATTTCCATATTACCTCCTTAAAACATTACATAATTCCATATTACCCTCTTAAAACTAATAATTCCATATTACCCCTTTAAAAAGCTATCGTATGAACATTTAATCCCCTTTCATCATAGCTTATTCGAATATATCACCTAAAATGACAAAATTATCCTTTTCATTACTATTTTATAAAATAAATTCAAATAAATCTAACACATGCAATTCAATTTCAACATAATAATTAGTACATGTTTATTTGTTGATGAATTTTCGACGCAAGCATTGCTAATTATCTGTTATGATGAGAGATTGTTAGAACGGATGGTCTGTCGAGACGGGTGCAGGAAATGAGTTCAGAAGATAAGGTTAGAGATTCGGTTTAAATAAAAAGAAACATGGAAAAATAAGAGAGAAATTTTTTTTTTTGTCCTATCATATTTTTGGTCAAAATAATTTAACATTGTTCATTTATCATAATATTTTTTATTAGGTGATCAAAGGGATAAAATATCCATATAATAGATTTTTTAAGGGGATAAAAAGGAATTTTGAGTTTTTAAGGAGGTGAAATGGAATAAGGTAAGTTTGAAGAAGGTAATATGTCCAAGACCCAAGGTTTTAAGAGGATAATATGGAATTATGAGTTTTCGAGGAAGTAATATGGAATTTCTTAAGTTTTGAGAGGGTGATATTAAAAAAACCCTAAAAAAATCAAAGAGATGCTATACTCACTCTAAAAAGAAAAAACCCCCCACATCCTCTACCTCGCCTAATCAGACACCTCTTTTCAACATGTCCATAGTCCATCTTAAACGCTTTAAAATACAAAAATATAGAGATATCGATATTTGAATTTAAAAAATAAAAGCTAAATTATAATGCTTTAAAATTTAAACTAAAACATGCCATACTCCATCTGGATCTAACACCTATCGAGTAGCTGGTGATATGGACGACTAGGAAGGTAGTGATACGGACGGATGGTGAGTAGGTGATATGGAGGGATGAGGAGGAGCAGATGAGAGATCAGGTATAAGCTATTCCTCCTCGAGGAACTCATCCTCATCATACAACAAAGTCATCCCTATATCGGGGAATCCAGTCTGTGATATACTAGCTCTCCTATCTATATTTTTTTGAAGTGTATACATATATATATCGGATTAAGGAAGTAGCAGCAGAAGGTACTTATTAGCAACATCAATGGTTAAAATCCCAATGATTTTGAAAAAAAATAATTTAGATAAAATCAAAAAAATAAATTTAACAGTTGAATCCCTTCTTTTTGGGTATTGATGCTGCTAATAGGCAACTTGTGCTGCTGCTTCTTTTATTCCGAATATATATATATGTGAATACCTAACAAAAAAGGAAATACCTATATGGTAGAAAATTTATATATGCTTGTCAAATTTATAAATTGAATTCTTACCTCAGCCTCGGCCTCTACCACTTCTACCACCTCTGTCAACAGTAGCCAAACTCGTTCCCTAAGTTCTTGCAGAAATCTACAAGAACAGAAAAAACATATGTGATATAAATGCAAAAATTATATATGAGATCATTAATTTGTAAATTTGGGATCTACAATAATTACTAATGAGACTTACAAATGAAACCTGAATTGTCTAACAAAACAAATCAATTACTCGGATCCTCATCCTCATCCTCGTCTTTTATCGATTTTTTTCAATTTTTTAGAATCATTGTCTTCTTCTTCTATAAGATCTTCATTCTCATTCTCTTCAACTTCCTCTTCTTCCTCGTCTTCTTCTTCTTCCATCACAACTTCATCATCATCGTCGTCCTCAAGGGGCATTAGTGAGACCGGTGCATCATTAGTATCTTCTTGAAAAGCTATATCTTCGGGTTGAGCATCAATCATCCCTAGAAGTAAGGCTTGGGTATGGAGCATAACATACTTGCAAACCTTGATTTGTTAGGATGAATGGATCATATCTCCCTCGGTATCTCTTTGTTTTATCAATCTCAACTAATTGATATCTCTCATGCACGTCATTCCCCTATCAGACTCAAACCAATTGTATTTCAAAAGGATCGTTCGATATGATCTTTCATCCCCAATATACTGCAGCTCCACTATCTCCTGAAGGAAGCAATAGTAATCCTTCTCCCCATCTCCTTTAACACATGTGTCATAATTCTAAGTGGCTTTAGTGGAGTCATGTTCGAAAGTATCAAATAAATACCCATTGATCGAGATGCCACGCAAATAAAACATAACTCCAAGCTAGCATCCCCCTTCCAAAACAACATGCAGCCATAGGGATAAGCATCAATCTTGTGAACAGGAAGTCGAATGTCCCTTATTAGCCTATTAGTCAAGTAAAACATGTTCGTTATCACATTATCTTTCAGACAGATATCTTTCAATAGTGCTACAATGGCGTCCGTCGCTCTGTGAGGTATATTGTACTCATATTTGTTGTTCAACAACCTAGACGTGACCTCCACCTGAGAGAGTTTACAACCGAAATACAACAACTCGTGCTGCATTCAATATGTCAAAGAACTCTCTAGAAGCAGATGGTGGATTGTCCTCTACAGCATTCATTTTCCCTGCCATACTCTCGAAGTTTGCAGCCCCAAAACTATTTGCCACCATGTTCTCATAAGGATCTACCCCAGCGATTCTCGATGATTCACCCTCTTCAACCTCACCATGAAAGTTCTAGATCCAGTATTCGGGCAAAAAATCGGATCAGTACAAATGCACCATCACAACATCAACCAGCTGATAATCCTTATTCCAACACTTCACACACGGACATTTCCAGTATCCAAGATAGTTGAACGGTTGATGTTGAAGTGCAAAGTTTATAAACTTGTCGACATTCCAAGCAAACTTCTCACTAAAAAAACCTGTCGATTAGTCGTGCATACATCTAAGATCTATCATATGCCCATGATAAATCCGAATCCATCACCCTGTCCACAATCAACAAAAGCTATGTTTTTAAGAAAAAACTTCGCCTTCGCTACATATACAAGCTTCACTCGTGCAATCAAGTTCTAAACTTTTGAACTAGTTTTGATTTCATGAAAAAATTCACACTTCTAAAACCAACAATCAACTATCAATATTTTTTTCAATAAAAAAAAAACTTAAATATTTTTTTTTAAATTAACTATCAATATGTTGAACTAGACAAATTTTTTCATTAACAAGTTTTAATATTTTTTAACTAATAACCTACGCTATTTTTTTCATAATCCGAGTTCTTATCTTTTTTTATTGTCACTATTTTTCAATACTCTAACCAATTGACAAATTCATCCATTTCAAACCATTGTCCAACTCTATCAATCAAACCATCCAAACCAATTTCGAATCACTACCCAAATCATTATCTAAACCATTATCCAACTTCATCAATCGAACCATTCCATCGCCAAAAATCAACGATCGCCTTCAATCAACCATTGTCCAAACCAATCATATTCATCAAATCAATCATAATCAACCCAAATTCATCAACCAACCAAATCATCAAAGCAAATCGTTAGTTAAATTAGAATAAATTCAAATCAATTAGAGATTAGGGTTTAGAAATTATACAATTGAAAGTTAGGGTTTGAGAGATGTAGCTAGGATGGTTACGGGGTGGCTTCATTCTCCCTCGTTAGCGCTCGCTTGATGTCGTTGAAGCTTGTTGGATTTTCGGAGTGGGAAGGTGATGGGGAGGGAGGTCATGGTGGTGGGGAGGTCAGAGGAAGGGGTGGTTGTCGGTGGTGGTGGTGGTGGTGGAAAGTGAATCATCGATCACCGAAGGTGGTCTCGATGGCGGGCATCGGTGGTTTTTGGGTATTGGGGAAAATGGGGGAAAGAGCACAGGAGAAGTGCTCGAGAGGGTTGTTTTTTCGAATTTTCGTGCTCCTGATGCTTTCTGTATTTTCACACTAGCTCAATGCAATCATGCTCCATCGTAGTCCAAAAATACCCTAGTCTTCCAACCTTCCTAGAAAGAGTCATTCCATTTACATGAGCGCCACAGACTCCACCATGAACATCCGAAGCTATCTTCAGTCCTATCACTTTGTTGACACAAAAGCAGTGCACCCTATCTTTACTGATTTTGTACAGAATATCTCCACCAGGAGTGTATCATGCCGCCATTCTACGCAACGTTATTTGGTCTTGCTTAGAACTATCATCAGGATAGGTTCCATTCTGTAACAAATTCTTGATGTCAGCAGGGTTGATGTATCCATTCTGTATACCATGGGTTCATCTTTGATGTATCCTCAGTAGGGTTGATTTTAGCACAGAGATAAGTAGGTTCAAACAGAGTCTTGATTTCAACTAATCTGACATGACGCCTCCAAGAATTTTGGCATATGCTCCCATAACTGCCAGAGCATCAGCAAACATATTTCTCTCACGGGGAACGCGAAAGAAATGAACTTCTTCAAATCTAGAGGCTAACCTCTCAAGATAAGTACGATACTTAAACAAAAAATTCTTTTCATCGTACTTCTATCCGGCTACAATCTATGAGATCATCAAGTTTGAGTCTCCAAAGACATTAAGCTTTTTCACACTGAGCTTCAGAGCTGCCTAAAGACCAAAAATACAAGCCTCTTATTCTGCTATGTCAATCGTGACTGCATAATCCAGCTTGACTGAAAATGGGATACCTTCTGAAGGAGAGACAAGTAACACCCCAATACCCTGACCATGATGGTTAATTAACCCGTCAAATTATGGCCTCCAGACTTCTTCCATGATATTCATTATATTTTGTTCTGGGAGAGGCTCTTCTTGCACAAGCTCATTGAAGACAGGATAATCAGTTAAATGCTCTGTTATCACACTGCCCTTTATTGCCTTCTGCAGAACGTATTTGATGTCATATATCGGAGAGTTGCATAAACCATCTATCGATACATCCATTCAGCACAGGTTTCTCAAACACATGCTTGATTGGATCCATCTTTGAGACAAGGCGGACTGCTGAGTACAAAAAATAATGTCTGAGTTTTTTCATCACGCAAATCAAAGCATTAGTAGTTTTTCCTAGCGCAAAATACTTCATATCATACTCTAACCACTTCTTACTGACATAGTAGACAGGATGCTCCTTCTTGCTGATTGAACACAATGGAGCGATCATAGAGCCTAATGCCCTACCTGTTACTGTCAGGTAAAAAATGAACGACACATCTTTCTACGGAGGAGCCAATATCGGTGGGTGGAGTAGATATTCCTTGATTCGGTCAAAACCTTTATGACAATCTTCATTCCAAACATCGATCGTATCTTTATGAAGCGTTTCAAAGATCGGATCATCGGTGTTTGTCAGCTATGCAATGAATCTGTAAATGCATTGGATTTTCCTATGAAAACTTTGCATTTCCTTTTTTGACTTCGACGTCTCCATATCAGCGATTAACTTCATCTTGTCAGGGTCTACCTTAATTCCTTGTTTAGTGATCATGAAACCCAACAGCTTTCCTCCAGTAACTCCAAAAGCACATTTTGAAGGTTTAATCCTCATATTGACCTTCCTAAATCATTCAAAGAACCTACGCAACGCTGCCAAGTGATTGCCCCTAGTCCTAGACTTAATGATCATGTCATCCACATAAACTTTAGCTTCTTTGTGGATCATATCGTGTAGTAACGTTACTACTGTTCTTTGATAGGTGGTGCCAGCATTCTTGAGACCGAAAGGCATTACTCTATAGCAGAAGTTTCCCCACAACGTGATGAATGATGTCTTTTTTTCATCTTTCGGAGCCATGAAGATCTGATTGTACCCTGAGAACCCATCCGTAAAGCTTAAAAGAGCATGGCCCGCTGTGTTGTCGACTAGCAGATCGATACCCAGAAGCAAAAAATCATCTTTGGGACTTGTCTATTTCAATTGTTTAAAGACAATACAAACTCTAACCTTTCCGTTTTTCTTAGGAACAACTACTATATTAGCTAACAACTCAGGATACTTAATGGTTCGTATGAACTTGGGCTATAATAACCACATGATCTCTACCTTAACTTTCAGCTCTAGTTCTGATTTCATTTTCCTAAGCTTCTATTTTTTCAGTTTAGCATCAGGATAAAGAGGGATTCGATGTTGCGCGATATTCCTGTCGATGCCTAGCATATCTTCATAGGACCATGCGAAGCAATCATCTATTCTTGCTCTTCAAAAGTGAAAGTGAGGACCCAACCTTGATTGTTTTAGGATTTTCAAGATCATTGGATAGATTTATTTTTATGGTGGATTCTAGAGGTTTAGCTTGTCTCTCATCTATTATTTCACTCTCATTTTTATTTTCGTTTTCATTTTGCATGGATTCTAGGGCATTTGAACAACATTGAAAATCATGCAAGCAGGAATAACAGAACATATCACTCATTTCATTAACAATTGGAACAGAAACAGACATGGTAGGTTGATGCGTGCCGTCGTAAGCACGTCAAATTTATATTTATAAAATCCCACTTCACTCTATAAATATGGAGTTAAATATAGTAGTGGAAGTAGGGGTCGATCCCACAGGGAAGGTTAACTTGCTCACCTAAATTAATTTAAGATTGACTATTCTAGAAGTGGGGAGGGTTTGTTCAATTGATTTAATGACTAAACTAAGTTACAGAAATATTAAACTAAAATAAATAGCAAGGTTTTGAGGACTTAATAGATAGAAGGATAGGGATTATGGTTGATTTGTTTAGGAATTAGATCAATCATTGATATTCATTAATATTTAACGTGATGATTAAAATGGTATGTTTGTA
>JAOVYX010019476.1:0-18435 GCA_035668315.1 Drosera spatulata | reverse complement strand
TTTTTACCAAATCATCATTTTTTCAAAAAAAAAAAAAGGAAAAAGAAAACAAAAACAAAAACAAAAACAAGAAAACGAAAACAAAAACCACCATCCTCCCAAATTTGCCCCTCCATTGATAACTTCCTTTCTCTTTTGTCGAACAATTATTCTATTTCCTATCTCTTCTCTCACTCATATGGTAAGAATCTTATACAAATAATTCACCTTTGTGTCTGCCCAAATCCTCTTCACTCTTCGTCTCCGAATCCCCAACCCTTTCATCCCCCGCCCTAAATCAATCCATGACGAATCGATCATCACTCATTCACAAACAACACCCAGCCAATCGAATTGAAACTATGCCGTTATTCTATTTATACAATTATTTCTAGAAGTTTCTCTTGAGAATCCTACGTTGTCTGGGTGCACAAGGCAACATGGGAGAGGACCTAGTAATGTTGTTGATCGAGGTGAATGGATCATCCAACATGACAGTAATCATGGAGGAATTGAGAATCATGATGATGCTTACAATTCCTTTGTTTTCGAGACATTATCAATGGCTGCATTACTTCTTCATGGGTAGGCTATGGTTCCTATACAATTAGTGGCACGTGTTCCTACTGTTCTATTTTATTGGCCGCTAATTGGAACCAATTCGACGATGTTTTGGGGCACTGTTAGAGAGATGCTCTCCCCGAATTGCCCTCTTCTCTCCATATAAAAATATTAAACCCTAGTTCTTTTCTCTTTCATATACTTCCAAAATTTCCAGTCGTTGTCTCTTCTTCATGGTCTCCATCTTCTCCATTAGCAAGCGCCACCAATTCTACAATCATCTCACTCTCACCCTCCATCACCACTGTTAGGAATGTGCAATCCCTATAGTGTATAGAAATTGATGAACAAAACTTTAGAGTAGGACATGCTTGTAGTTAGTTGTTTAGGTTGAGAACTAGGATAGTGAGTTGCAGTCTAGGAAAGCATGCAGTAGAGCAGTAGACCACAGTTGGAATGCCAATAGGAATCACCTGGATATAAACTATTACAAAAGGTTCTAGATAAATAATTGGGACAAGCATGGATAGCAAAAGACCATAAATGCTTCAGGATCTAGGATCAAAGTCTCAGGATCAAGTCACATCACAATGCAGTAAATTGGGTGCAGCAGGGCTGCCTTACAGCAGAGGCAAAAACGTAACAGACTAGAAGTGTAGCCGACTGATTAATGAATGGATTTGGATCTGAGTAACCGCCATATCGAAGATTTGAGGTTCGAAAATCTATATGAGGTTGATAGTTGTTGTGAGAAGGCCTGTCAACATGACTGAGGATTCGCACAGAGGACAAACAACTAACTGTCAACATCAGAACAGTACAGTCACGAGTTCTAATTCCCTGAGCCTATAAAAGGGGATTAATCAAGCTCAGAGAAGGTTGACGACGATTGTGGATTTCATTTACAAGCAAGAAAAATCTCTCAAGTATTGTGCAATCATTCTCGAGAGCTGTAAAGAAAGAACTGAGGAAAGAAGTTCACTACTCTGCATTAAGAACAACATCTGTAGCAGAGCTTTTGAAAAGATCTGTGCAACAATCTAGAATCTACCCTTAGCCAGTCTTTTTACTTGTAAGGGGTTGTCTTGTAAGCCACAAACAAGAAGATAGTGAACTCACCTCTTGGTCTGACCATATTGGTTGCCAAGGGAAGACTGGACTAAGCCTTCGTTGATCATTTGATAACAATTGTCTGAATCAGTATAAAAATCTTGTATCCTTACTACTTATCACTCTATACTTAGAAATCCAGGATACACAAGAGATAATCTTGATACACTATTATCTCTATTGCAGACTTATTTGGCAAGTCTGCAGAAGGTTAAGTGCATACTAGCCAAGACTGGGCTGCACTGAACTATCTCCTCATTCGTATCATTCTCAACGGTGTCTTATCACCACATGAGGAAGATAGCCCCAATCGTCACACCATCATTATCATCATCACACTATCCTCGTGGTCGTTGTAGTATCTTCAACATCATGGCATCATGACCCCATCAACGCACAATTATTATCTTTGACGATGACGATAAAACATTGAACGAGAAGTAGAATTGTATATGACTTGGACCATGAGAAGTCTTAACCATTGTCTCCATGGATCACCAACTTCGATTGGTATCCCAACTTCGATTGTTCGTTCAAACAACATCATATGGGATGAGGGGCGCTGTATATTAAAGGACACACTGTATTTTATGAAAAAGGCACTGTCTGTGTTCAGTGCGTCTTTAATGATAGGGGTATTTTTTTGGGAGCAACAACACAATTGAAAGTGTGGGGTACTGTTTTGCATCAATGCGTGTTTGATGATGGTAGTGATCTACTGGTTGTAACTCATTGTCGCGCTCTGTTTGTTATCATTGCACATTGTCTCTCATTGTCTCGCACTGTCTATTCCGATGACGACAGCGGTCTTGGGCGGCGTCGACTTTGGCGATAATAGGGGCCGTGATTAGTGGTAGGGATGATGGATAACATTAGGGTTTTATGTATTGGGTGTGATTTTTTGGAAATAAGATTCTTTTTTAGATGTAAAAGGGTAAAGTTGGATTTGCATAATTTATGTGATTGATTGGTAATTAAATAAATCATGTATGATCAAATGGTAAATAAGTTCAAAAAAAGACACCAAGCGGTAATTATCTAATAATCAACTCCTAAACTTGTCGAAATGGAGAAATCATGTCTAGGGTTAAGGTTTAGGGTCTCGATGGTTATGGTTTGCGACAGATCCATAATAATAAGTGTGATTTTGACACTTGGAAAAAAAAATTGCTGTATTTTATACAGGAAGTGGCGAAGGAAGACCTTCACAAAATTCCTTTAAAAATATAAATAAATATTTAAAGACAGACTAAAAGGATTTTTTGGAGCAATATTTTTGCTAAAAATATTCTGAAAATGATATTAATTAAAAAATAATTTGAAGGTAGCGACGGAAATTTGTCACTAATGTTTTATGTGAAATAATTGTTTTTGAAAACAATATTTAATGACAAAAAAAAGTCAATCCGTCTCTAAAAAGTCATTATTATGGATATTTCAGTTGTTAATTATGCCAACTTTTTGTAGTGTTAGCTTGACCAAATCTTTGTTCAAGTTTATCCCAAATTTCAAATGTCGTTTGGCAATATACCACTTTTTCGGCAATATAATTAGAAAAGAAAACGGAAAACTACATTAAAATCACTGAAATAACTTCCACTCACACTTTAATCCCCAAATAATTTTATCATCCATTCTACTCCCTAATTTGAAAATGTGTTACACTTCACTCCCTAAATGTGTTGAAAATACCATTTTGTCCCTCACAACCCTACCACCACCAAGTTTCCCTTTGACCCTGTTGCTTACCACCCCTTTCACTCTTCATTTCATCCATTTCTCCCATTTTTTTCATCCATTCTTCCCCCATTTTACATAATCAGGTTCACCATTTTGTCAAAATCGAGCCTAACAAAGTGAAGTGCCGACCACAACTACGAGCAAGAATGGAACGGCTAGGAGCAAAAATCATCCGATTTAGGAGCAATTGTCAAAGTAATTATCAGATCCCTTCTTTGCAAGGTCATTTCTCCACTGTTTTGACACATACATCACAATGTCAAATGAAGGATTTCCTGAACCCATAGACGTTGAGCTTGTTGCTCTTTGCATGTTCTAAGTCATGCCATCTCCATCCGAAAATCAATGTCTCTCATCGACGTGTTTAAGAAACTAATGAATAAATGACAACAAATCAACCCGATGCTAGTGACCTTGAAATATCTTGCTCCATAAATGGGAAACCAAGTTCACGTGTCTCTCATCGATTATGCCGATGTAGCTAATATATGTGATGTATACATATATGCGAACTTGGGTGTGATTCAAATGGAGGCATCAAAGAATACGAGTACAAGCTGCAGTACTCCAAGAATCTGCTTGACCGCCCAGGATGTAAGATATTGTAAAGAACATTTGCTGTACAATCTATAAATGTTTTGTTCATCAGTTTGACTTCAGTAGAAAAGTAAAGATATGTTGTACTTTTAAATTATATCCTTGTTCATTGTGGCAGAAATATTAATTAGTTTAATTTTTTTTTTGTATATTCCAGATCTGGGAACAATGAAAGCCTCGGTGTAGGCGCCACTGAACACATTGAGAGTACCTCCATGGATAGTTGGCGAGCGTGCATCGAGGGTGTAGGTCAAGTCTTAGCTCAAGCAGAGGAGTTTCGCAAAGAAATAAAAAACTATGCCATTGTCACGTTCTGTGACTACCAGTTCAAGAAAAACGACAGCAAAAAGATTATAGTCGAGTACTTGCACAAGGAATGCAGGTGGCATATTTATGCGTCAAAATGCAAGCGTGATGGTGTCTTTGCTACCAGGAAATGTAATCTAGCACATGCTTGCGATACGGGATTGGGAAGTAGAGGGCACCGAAAGCAAATTCAGTGTGGGTGTCTAGTATTATGAAGGACAAACTAAGAGACACACCAGGTTATAGCCCGATAGACATCGTCTCTGATTTTCAACGGAGCTATCAAATTCAACTGCCATATCACCATGCTTGGTGAGGCAAGGAAGCGACATTGGAGGAAATTCATGGGAAAGTTAGGTTCTCGTTCGATCATTTGAGGTCATACTGCGCCAACCTGAAGAGCACAAACCTGGGAAGTATAGCAGAGTACGAGGTTGATTCAGGCACAAGACAATTTGTTAGATTGTTTATATGCTTTAAGGCTTGTTTACTTGGCTTCCACAGGGGATACAGGCCTGCCGTTTTCTTGGATGGCACTTTCATCTAACGCCGATATCGTGGATGTTTATTATGTGCCATTGCAATGGATGCGGAAAATTGTATGTTTCCTCTTGCCTTTTCTGTCGTGAGTGCGGAGAATAATGACATTTGGGAGTGGTTTTGTTGGCAATTGATAAAAGCTCCAACGCCCTTGAATTTTGGCTCTTGGAATCGATACATCTTTTTTTTCAATCATCATAGTGGGCTTCTTCATTATACTTTCCTGGCAATAATCATTCATATTGCCTATGTCGCTTGTTGGACAACTTCAAGAAAGAGGTGATAGGACTAGAATTATTTCATGTTCTTCATCCATTGTATATTTCGTTATTGATTATGATTTTGTTTCTCTAGGTCCTCTCAAAATATTCCGGGTTGAACAAGAGGCATTGGAGCACTGTCTTCAATGCAGCCGCATATGGCCTCACAATGGACGTATATCTTTCCAACATCAATCAAATCACCACGACAATGGATCTTTCTTGAAGTTTTATTGCCAATTCTAATCCATCGTGCTGGGCTAATGCACTTTTCCTGGGTTACCATTAGGCGATAATGACCAAAACTCTTGATATTCCTTGATCGTTTGCTTCTTCTAGGTTCTACATCCTCTTAATGTAAACTATTGGAGGTTTCTCGAGGTCTCTTTTGAGACTCTGTTTCTTTCCTTTCTTGACAAGGAAATATTTCTTTAAAGAATACAGCATTCCTTGATTCAATTATCGTTTCTTCTTGTATCTCAAAGTTTTTTGATTTGTGCAAAAGGAACCGATAAGCACTATTGTTATGTGCATATCCAATGAATATACAATCAACAGTTTTGGGGCCTATCTTCACTTGCTTAGGCTTTGGTATTTCTACCTTAGCTAAATACCCCCACACTTTGAGATATTTATAGGAAGGCTTATAGCCTTTCCATAACTTATGAGGAGTTTTATCACTGCTTTTGTGTGAAATTTTATTCAAGATATGATTAGCAGAGAGTATAGCCTCCCCCCATAAATTCTGGGATAAACTAGAACTTATCAGCATGGCATTCATCATTTCTTTCAATGAATGATTCTTGCGTTCAGCAATGTCATTTGATTGTGGTGAATAAGGTGCTGTCGTTTGATGAATAATGCCTACCTCATTGCAGAATTCATCAAAAGGAGCACCATATTCTCCACCTCTATCACTACGAATACTCTTTATTCGTTTGTCAAGTTGATATTCAACTTTAACCTTGTACTGCTTGAATACTTGAATGCTTCAAGAGCTTCATCCTTATTTCGTAACAAGTACACATAGCAGTACCTCGTGCAATCATCGATGAAAGTATTGAAGTATTTTTTCCCACCTGGAGTTTGCACAAACTTTAAATCACAAATATCACTGTGAATAAGTTCTAGAAGCGTAGTACACCTTTCCACTGAAGGAAAAGGACTCTTTATTACTTTAACGTCTACACAAATCTCACATTTATGTGGATCTACTTTAAACTCTGGAAGCAGGTCCATACTTTTCAAGCTTTTGATAGCATTGTAATTGACATGTCCAAGTCTTACATGTCACAAATCAGAATACTCAAGTAAGTAAGAAGAAGGATAATTATTATTATTAATCACCGTCTTGCGGTATGCAGGCATACAATTGATCTTAAACAGGCCATTAGATACATAACCTCGGCCAATGAAAATACCGTTTTTGGTCAAAACAAACCTATCTGACTCAAAAACTATTCTAAATCCTACCTTAGACAATAATGATTCCGACACTAAATTTTTCCTAATGTCAGGAACATGCAATACATTCTCAAGGGTTTTCCTGAAGTAAGCTTCAGTATAACAGTTCCTTGTCCTGCGACAAAAGATGATGAAGAATTATCCATGTACAATGTCTTGTCATTAAAAGGTGAATAGGTAGAGAACATTCCCTTGTCTGCGCAAGTATGGTTGGTGGCTTCAGTATCCACGAACCATTCTCTTGTGTTCTTGACAACGTTGGCCTCCAATATAACTGCACAGAGACTCAGCTCGGACATTCCTATGGACACGTCCTTGCTTTCGGCCAGGTTGACTATTCCTTGACCGTCCTTCTTAGCCTTGCAGTCTCTAGCGCTATGGTTGGGCATACCACACACGAAGCAGTTGCCTTTGAATTTCTTCATCTGTTCTTGCTTCTGCTTATCGGGTTGTTTCCTCTTACGGCTCGTCCCGGGTTCCACCAGATTGGCTCTTGCCTCCAGTGGCATCTTGCCTGTCTTCCTATCAGCCAGGCGGTTGTCCTCAGACGGACGATGAGATCTTCAAGTTGTATCTCCTTGTGCTTATGCTTTAGATAATTCTTGAAGTCTCTCCAGGAAGGGGGCAACTTCTCAATAATGGCGGCAACCTGAAAAGTCTCATAGATTTCCACCTTTCGTCAGGATGTCATGGATGATGATTTGGATCTCTTGGATCTGACTCATCAACGTTTTGGAGTCCACCATCTGGAACTCCGGGAAGCGCGCCTCCACGAATTTCTTTGATCCAGCGTTCTCGATTTTGTATTTCTTCTCCAAGGACTCCCAAAGAGATTTGGCGATCTCGTACGAACTGTACACGTTATAGACCGTGTTATCCAGTCCGTTCAGAATGTAATTGCGGCATAGGAAGTCGTTGTGCTTCCATGACTCCAACAACACTACCTTCACAGGGTCGTTCTCTTCCGCATCTAGTTTTGGTATCTCTTCAGTCAGGAACTTCGTCAGACGAGGGTTGTGAGATAGAACAACATCTTCTGTTGCCATCTCTTGAAGTCCACTCCCGTGAACTTCTTCGGCCTCTCCCCGTGCACCATTGATGGCGCCACAACCACATGAGGAGGGTTTATACTTGTTCCTGTAACAGTATTTGGAATCTCAGTTGCCATTTCTTCTGTACACACAGACAGAAACAAATGTGTGTCACTAACTTGATCATACACGCAGAAATACACTAGAAAACAAATCAATATTACTTCGTTATAACAATAGAGATCTGTAGGACTTGTAGTCAGAAGCCATAGACAATGCAATCAAGTTCGTAGAACCGAAGGTAATGAAACTCATAGGCAAAGTAATTGGTTTGTGTAGACAAGACAATTAGAATCTCCACTCAAACACCAAGTCACAATCAAACAGTATTAAAATCGGTCTTAAGATTGTTGTAAGATTGATTATAACGAAGAAATGGTGAAGGAAAGAGGGAGAGAACATATTATCGAGGTGAGTGTTTTCACTCTTTCCTTAAGACTGATTTGTCCCATTCTGTGCACACGGGTTACGGCAATCAGCCCCCCAGAAACAACGACACACGCATATGATCAAGTTGCACTACTTGATCATACACCAAACGTACCTTTTGTGTCTTGAATATTTCTGGAAAGACTGAACAAGAAGAATGCAAGATCTAACGTACGTCGATTCGCTCGTACGTAAAAAGAAGAGTAAAAAGAACACAAAACACGTTGCACAAAAAAGAGAGGAAGAGTCAAAGGTAGTCAGAGTGTATTTTCTTTGGTGATGCTTTTGTAGAGGATGGCGGGGAGAGGTGCCTCTTAGTGCGTTCTATTGCAGAACAAAAAAGGAAAAAAGGTAAAAAGGGAATGAGTTTTGGGCCTGATCCAACGGCTCAAATCCAACAGGCTGTGCCTCCCAGGCCCATTAGGCCCATCAAGCCTAGCAGCCCGCGTGTGCGCGTGTTAACCAAGGAAAACTTACGTCGTCTCCCACACACAAAATTGGGTATCCCCAAGGGGCCCAACCCTTATCCTCACATTCCCATTTATAAACTACTCTTCCACCAACACAAACTTCCATGTGGTTTTAGCAATTTTTGCTACATCCAACCACATTCAATGCATCAAACACTATATTTTGAGCATCAATTTTTCATTCATCCTTTTTGAGTTTTGAGAAAGTAATTATACCACGTTCGTCTCCAATAAACATAGATTGAATTAAACTCAAAGTCAATCCAATCCGGAATTGTTGACCCATATTAACATGCGGTCAAACTTGTTCAAAACACACACTAAATCCAACATTCTTTTTGTACAAGTTAGAGATTGTGTAACATGACGCCTTCAAGATAAGTAACTAATTAATTTTTATAAAAGCATGCATGATATGCGCATTCATTACTGTAGATATGCATTCTGTATCATATTCTTTACTTCATGTTTCAGGTTTTTAGATTTTGAATGTAGGGAACTGTTTAAACATCCAAGTGATGCACACACCTCATTCTTAGGATGCACACACGAGTCAAGAGATCTGAATAAAAAAACGAAACCCTGAGCGGGCCAACCAGAAAAATGGAAATTTGGAACAACTCAGACCACGCACAAAGCTTCTTCATTGGGCACAAAGCCCATAAACGCTACAAGGCCTTCAACCCGACCCGAGAGGTCAAGACTAAAGGCTTAGAGACCAAAAGGGTTAGAATTACTGTAAAATGAACGCACTCACTCTCATGCATATAATTATTTCTCTCATTCATCGTATCACATTCACTTTTTCTCCTATAAATTTCTCTTTCAAACACGCCGAACAGTTAATGCTTAAGCTCGGAGTTGACGTCCGATGTTAAACCCTTGGACTCTTGATACATCAGAGTACACTTTGTCGTCAGCTCATTGAAAAATGATAACCCAATTGTCAAATCAGTGACCAGAAGCTGAGAAGCGGATCAACTCCAAAATCATTAATTATCTTTGTTTCTAACAAATCTTTAGTCCGATTTAATATATTAATTTTGTATTTCAGATTATGTATGTATAAAATTATATTGATGACTATATACGTCTATTTCAATAACATTAGTGACAAGAATCCCTAAACTAATTTTATATATGTATAATAGATATTTGGCTCATATTATATTATGAGAAAAATAAAGTGTCAATATATTAAATAAATTTATTTTTTGATCATGAACGTGAAAGACATTAAATGTAGGATCAATTAAACTTGATATCAAAATAAACAAACTTTGATACCAAGAAAGTTTAACCTAATTTTATATATTTGTAATATATTTTTCAAAACATGTACAATCTTTGTTCATTGAATATGTATATCAAATGTAAATGTAGTGAACAAAGATTATTTAAAGACTCTTTATGACAATTTGATCTTGATCTCTTTAATTAATTTAGTTTGTTGCTCTAAACATCGATCATATGATTCATATCTTTTTTCTTTTTTCTTTTTTGTTGGTAGAAATGAAATATGACTCATATCTGGTTTAATTATATATTGTTTCTTATTTTTTCTACCATCAAATACTAGTTTATGTTATCATTTTTTGAATCTTAATGATACTTTCTTTGTCTTTGATATGCAATATATAAGGCAAAACGAGTTTGTGCCAAACCACAAATATAGCGAGATCCAACAGATTTCATTGACAAAAGAGTGGGCAATTACAACCAATGAAATGATACAAAGAGGTATTTATATGTGAACTGACAGTATTATCTTTATATTAACCCACTCAAAAAAAAAAAAAAAAAAAAAAAAAGAGAGAGAGAGAGAGAAGAAGCTTGGGGCATAATGGTCTAAGCACAAACAAAAATAATAAAATAATAGACAAAAAATAAGAAACCTGTCTCTCTAATTATAACACTAAATACGGAGTATTAAGATTATCAATGTACCAAACTTTGATTCCTTGACATGATGCTATTTTCACTTAGATTCTTTTAAAGTAGAATTTTCTGAAAAATGTTCAGCATAGGATTCATGAAAGCTTTTGTTATTGACTATTTTCGTTGGAATTTTATGAACAATGTTCTTGACTATTTTCGTTGGAATAATTATATGTAATCATCAATGAAAGCATTAACATTTTGCACCCCCTCTCCCTCGGGTTCTAACTCCGCTCTGGATTTCAATTTGTGTAAATATTGTGTTCGGCACCTTTTCACCTTTTTCAATTAAAATTTAAAAATTACAAATTTTATTTCTCAAAAAAAAAAAATTAAATGCTTGTAGTTGGGTTCTCTTTATCCAGAAATAAAAGTTATTTATGGTTAATAAAGTCTCGCTACAGTATTGGATTTGAAAATTAACGATTAAAATTAAAAATATATTCTCCCCCTCCAGTTAATTAAAAAGGATTTGTAATTTTTAACGTTGATTTCCAAATATAGTGATCTGGCAATACATAATTTTGGTTAGGTACAAATCTTTTATTTTTTACACTTCCTCTATCCTAGATAAATCACGATACATTACTAAATGGAGTAAAGGAATATGATGCTACCATTATGTGTTGGTGGAGAATAAGGAAGGATGGAGATTAAATAACATTGAAAAATTCAAAAAATAAGAAATAGTAAACAAAAATCTTTAGCGTTAGATATGTCTAACAATATACAACTCATGTGTTACTAACAACAAACTCCCTTTTCCCTTACTAAATAGGAATGCCACAATTAAATTAAAATGTTTCTTAAATTGACATGCTTTGGGTCATCGAAAGTTTACAATATCTCTACTTCAAATCACATCAATTCTAACTTTATTATTTTTTTATCTCTCTATCCACTTACAACTCTACTCTAATCTCTCTTTCTTCTCATTATACACTCACAAATGAAACGCACTTACAAGAGAATAATGGTAGGAGAACACAAAATCAATAAATTTATTATTTATGGTAGCAAATCAATATATTGTAATTCATCTTGGACAAAGGGATTAATATTATATGAAGACTTTCATTGAGGTACTGATGTGTGCGAAAACACATATATTTTTATGTATTAATAACCTGTGTTTTGTTTGTGTTTTGAGTCATTTTTATTTATGTTAGTTTAGTTTTTGTTTTAGAATCGAATAGTGCCGTATTTTTGTGTTTTTCTTGTAGATTGATGATGCAAGATGTGTTTTCATATAAACATCATTTTGACAAAGTTTTAAAGTCATGGAATATGTACAAAGGCGTTCTCAAAAGGATATGATGAAGTTTGGATGAGATGGACAAATTTAGTAAGCAACACGTGCCGTGCCATTGAGTATCAAACAACACATCCCGTACAGCTTGAAGGACTGGAGTCACTTTAAAAGGTGACACGACCCGTGTTGATGACAATTAAGATGACACGGGCCGTGTCATGTGAAGGTTTATGACACGGACCCCGTTGCTTTACACGTAAAAGATCAGATATTTTTCTTATCTTGATTCTGATTGGTTGATTTCAAGCCTTAGTCTCTTTATATAAATACAAGTTCTGTAGAAAAAAACAACATCAAGGATTTTTATTATTCATAGAAAGCTGCAGAGAACGCCGTCAAGCAGAGAGAGAAAAGAGGGATCGTTGTCTTAATCAGGGAACGAGATCCTGCACTTTCTGAGAAGAAATCATCAACATCAATCCGTTCTCTTCACAAAGGTGACGATCGTCGCGCATCATCAATATCCCAACTCAACTACAATCTCTAGTTTGTAATTAGGAGGATTCTATAAAACTTTATTTACAAATTGCTATTCGAATTTGTTGTTGATGTTCATGTTGATTGATTATGAATTATTCAATGTTATGGATCAAGTTTCAGATTTCAATGTCAATGTATATCAATTGAGATTGGTGTGAGCTCAACTTACATATCTATTTTGATGATTGTGGGGTATTGAATTACTGATATTGCTAAATACAGGTCTTAATATCTCCAAGTTTATATTACATGATTTTTATGCATGAATTGATCTTAATTATTTGATGAAAATCATATACCTTGGAATTAGCTACTTTGGGTTATATAATTTTTGTTATTGCAATTATCATTCTCATTTGATAACATTAGTAACAAAACTATAATTATGTCATTCTCATTTGCATAATTAAAGTTATCCATGTCCTAATAGTTATTTATAAGTCATTCTCATTTGCTTAATCATAAAGTGGGTTGAATTATTATTTATAATCAAAATTAATTAGGAAAGATATATTCTCATCTTCTCTAAACTAATTGATATTAGTGTAGGTCATTCTTATTTGGTTTCAACTTTAGTTTATAATGTTAGCTTAATTAACTACAACATACATTGTGCAATATTAAATTGGAGAGAAAAACATAATTTATGATTTAATCATATTCCACATGATTCAAAATTATATCAATTTAATATCTCTTATATAAAAACCTTGAACGTTCTATCTTTTTCAACTTTAGTTTATTATCTTAGTTTAGCACTTTATTCTTTATTATCAAAATCCAGAACCCCCCAACTTATGCAATTTATTTTATATAAGATCATAATATTTAATTTTTAATCCCCGTTCCTAATTGGGTTCGACCCGGCTTGTCACTACTATAGTAATTAGTATCCTATTAATGTTTATGTGGTACAATTAGGATATAATTTGCATACCTTGCGACAGACATGTCAAATTTTGGTATTATTGTCGAGGAACGGTTTCGTTAAAAATTAACTAATTGTGATTTTATTTTATTTTTGTTTTCAGCAAACATTGAAGTTACTACCATTGCATGAACTTGAGGAGTGGAAGAGTAACCAACATATCCAACGTCAAGAAGAGAGTTCAAGAGATTGGGGAGAGCACTCCATGACAAGGACAATCTTCTAACCGCTCAATTTTTTCTGGTGAGCCCGTTCCAATTCCTACGTTTATAGAAATGGCTAATAACCAAAATGCTGCTGCTAATCAACAAAATGTTGTACTTCAACCTGAACATACCCTTAGGCAAATGTCTGAGTACAATGCCATTAATAACTCACCTTTATGTATTATTTTTTCAGATGTGGGTGCGAATTTTAAGTTAAACGAACAAGCAAATGCTGTTGAAAATTTTCCAAGACCTCCAAGAACTAGAAACAATCAAGCCTATGCTCCAAATAATAATTTTAGGTGGAGGAATGATAATTATCAACAACAACAACCTTAATACCAAAGAGATGCTCCACCTGTATATTACAATGTAAGGGTAGATCAATTTACACAACAGCAATGTACAAATCAACCATCTCAATCTACTAAATCTTCAGCTCCGTCCATTGAAGAGCTTGTTCGAACAATGGCCAACAACACGATACAATTCCAAAATAGTGCATCATCAAGCATTAAAAATTTGAAAACACAAGTTGGTCAATTAGCCACAGAAGTAGGACAATTAAAAGCATAGCTGCTGAACAAACTTCCATCTCAATCAGTGAACCCTCACGAAAATGGGAGTACAGTAACTTTGAGAAATGGGAGAAATTTAGTAGAGGTTGACACACGAAGAAGAAGTGAGCTTGAGCCTGAGCCTGAGCTTGAAATTGTTCCCCCTAAGGAAGACCCAATTCTAAGTCAGTTAGAGCAGCATGATGAATTTTTACCTCATACACAAAACGAAAAAAAAAAAAAAAAAAAAAGACAAAAGTCCAAGCCAAACAACCATTCCCAACAAGGAGTCACATTTAAAGCCGTCTTTTCCTAGCCGATTGGTTAAGGATAAAAAACATGAGGCTGAGAAGGATATTCTCGAAGTTTTTAAGAAAGTAAAGATGAACATACCTCTTTTGGATGCAATAAGTCAAATTTCAAGGTATGCTAAGTTCCTTAAAGAGCTTTGTTCCAACAAAAGATATCTGAGAGGGGATGAGAGGATCCAATTGGAAGAAATATTTCTGCAATTCTTCAAAAGAAACTCCCATCAAAAGAAAAGGGTCCAGGCATGTTCACGATCCCTTGCACTATTGGGAACTTTACCATTACCGGGTGCATGCTAGGTTTGTGCGTATCTATTAATGTTATGCCATTGTCAATTTATAATGTCCTTAATCTTGGACCTCTGAAGTCTACCAGTATTCTGATTCAGCTGGCAGACAGGTCAATTGCACGCCCTGAAGGGCAGATTGAAGATGTGCTTGTTAAAATTAATGAATTGATCTTCCCAGCTGATTTTTATGTCCTTCGTATGGAAGATGGTTCTGTCACATCAGCACTTATCTTATTGGGAAGACCTTTAATGAAAATAGCACATGCACGAATCGATATACATGATGGAACATTAACAATAGAGTTTGATAGAGAAATAATTAAATTCAATATTTATGATGCAATAAAGTATCCTTCAAATAGTGTCGTATCCATTTGTGCATTGGATTCACTCGAACAACTAAACGATGAACTATTTACAGCCAACAATGCAGAAATTTTTCAATCTTTGTTAGTTATGGAAAGAGATTTTAATGGCACCCAAAATGAAGAAGAAGATTTTTTTCAAGAACACTTTGATGACATTGAAAAAGAAATCTATGAAATCTCTTAGTACAGTTATCGACCGAATAGTCTTTCATTACCTATGGTATATGAGAGTATTAAACCGTCGATCATTACCCTACATGTTCTTGAGCTTAAGAAACTCCCTTTGCACCTAAAATATGCATACCTTGGAGAGGGAGACACACTTCCTGTGATTATTTTTAATGAACTTGACCAAGAACAGGAAACTAAACTACTTGACGTACTCAAGAAATACAAGACTGTAATAGGTTGGACCATTGCTGATATCAAGGGAATAAGTCCTCCCACCTGTATGCATAAAATACTTCTTGAGGATAAGTCTAAACCATCAAGAGAAACTCAACGAAAACTTAATCCTCCAATGATGAAAGTAGTGAAGAAAGAAATTTTGAAGCCGCTGGAAGCAGGAATAATCTACCCGATTACTGATTTGGAGTGGGTAAGTCCATTCATATAGTACTAAAAAAGGGAGGTATAATCATTGTTACCGCCCCTGATGGTGGTATGATGGCCAAACGAATCCAGACAGGGTGGAGAATTTGTGTTGATTATAGAAAATTAAACGCTTCTACAAAGAAGGATCATTTTCCTCTCCCCTTCATGGATTAAATGTTGGAGCGCCTCTTAGGCCATTCACATTTTTGCTTCCTAGATGGTTAATCGGGGTATAATCAAATTGTGATCGCTCTTGAGGATCAAAGAAAAACGACATTCACATGTCCCTTTGGCACATTTGCTTACTGCAAAATGCCATTTGGCTTATGTAATGCTCCAGCTGCCTTCCAGCTATGCGTTATGTCAATTTTCTCAGAGTACATAGAAAACATTATCGAAGTTTTTATGGACGACTTCACAGTTTATGGAAGCTCGTTTGAAGAGTGCTTGAGCCGATTAGAACTTGTGTTGGCTCGATGTATTAAATCGAACCTAGTGCTAAATTATAAGAAATGTGATTTTATGGTACAACATGGAGTGGTGCTTGGTCACATAGTCTCTCAAAAAGGACTTGAAGTTGATCCATCGAAGGTTTCGATCATACGAGACTTATCGACTCCTAGATCGGTTAAAAAGGTCCGTGTATTTTTAGGACATGCGGGTTTTTATCGCAGATTCATTAAATATTTCTCAAAAATTGTTCAACCTTTGTGCAAATTATTATAAAAGGATGCAATCTTTGTAATAGATGAAGAATGTCTCAAAGCACTCGAAGTGTTGAAGGAAAAATTAATTTCATCTCTTATTCTGCAACCGCCAAACTGGAATTTAAAATTTGAACTTATGTGTGATGCAAGCGATATGGTGGTAGGAGTTGTACTTGTACAACGAGTTGGACGTATTCCACATGTTATTTATTATGCCTCTCATATGCTAGATAAGGCACAATGCAATTACGCTATAATTGAAAAAGAATTATACTCCATAGTTTTTGCATTGGATAAATTTCGATCTTATTTATTAGGAACAAAAGTTTGTTATTTACATTGACCACATTGCAATTAAGTATCTCCTTCGCAAAAAAGGAGACGACTCCTCGTCTCTTAAGGTGGGTTCTACTGCTTCAAGAATTCCACATTGAAACACAAGATAAAAAAGGAGCGGAAAGCTTGGTGGCTGATCATCTCAGTCGCATCCAGCGTGAACATGATGGTGTTCCTCTATCGAATTTATTTCCCGATGAATATTTGATGAGTCTCTATGGTGAAGTCCCATGGTTTGCAGACATGGTTAACTATCTAGTCACAAAGGACTTACTGAAGTCACTTTCGAGAGTTCAACGTGAAAAGATAAAAGCTGATGCCAAATATTATCTATAGGAGGATCCTTATCTATTCAAATTGGGTTCTGATGATATTTTGAGAAAGTGTGTCCCAGAACATGAACAACGGTCAATTTTAAAATTTTGTCATAATTATCAAAGTGGTGGCCATTTTGGCGCCAAGAGGACTGTCCATAAGATTCTTGAATGTGGATTTTTCTGGCCTAATTTAAAACATGATGTATATGAATTTGTAAAGGCCTGTCCGGAGTGTCAAAGAACCGGGGGATTACTCCAACAAGATCAAATGCCACAACATTCCATCTATGTTTGTGAATTTTTTTATGTTTGGGGTATTGATTTTATGGGACCACTCCCACCCTCATTTGACAACTCATATATTTTGTTAGCGGTCGATTATGTTTCTAAATGGGTGGAGGCACGAGCAACCAGAACCGAAGATGCTAAAGTTGTTGTTGAGTTCATGCAAACTCAAATATTCAATCGTTTTGGTATTCCACATGCCATTATAAGCAAAAGAGTAACTCATTTTTGTAATCGTGTGGTGGAAACTTTATTGAACAAGTATCATGTTACCCACAAATTTCTACCGCTTATCACCCACAAACTAGCGGGCATGGTGAGGTCTCCAATCGGGAAATCAAATCCATATTTGAAAAAGTTGTGAATCCTAATTGAAAAGATTGGAGTGCCCGACTTGGTGATGCTCCGTGGGCCTTTCATACCGCACAGCATTTAAAACACCAATTGGAATGTCATCATGCCGCATGGTGTATGGTAAAGCTTGTCATCTTCTAGTGGAACTCGAGCATGATGCTTTCTGGGCGATAAAGTAATCTAACTATAATTATGAAGATTCAGCCCATAACAGAAAATTATAATTGCAAGAGTTGGAAGAGCTACACAATGACGCATTTGAAAATGCTAAGATTTATACATATAAAAAAGAGACAAAGCATTATCAGGATCAAATGATAACTCATAAACAATTCAAGGTTGGAGATAAAGTTTTGTTATATAATTCAAGAATGAAATTGTTGGCGCGGAAGTTACGTTCCAAATGGGATGGACCATTTGAGGTAGTAAAAATTTATTACCATGGGGCAGTTGAAATCAAGAGCTTAGAAACTGACAAAATTTTCAAAGTTAATAGGCATCGTTTGAAAAAGATCTTCAAAAATGCAAATTTGAGTTGGTTTGATGAAGTTCAAGTTGAGAATTTATGAGCTTGAAACTTTTTTGTCGAGCCAATGGCGTTAACAAGTGCGCTTATCGGGAGGCAACCCGAGCATTTTAAAAAAAAAACAAAAAAAAGAAGAAAAAGGAAAAAAGAAATGAAAGAAATGAAAGAAATGGTTTGAAATAAGTACAGAAGTGTGTTTTGATGCATTTTCGGTATTTGAGAGACACAACCTGTGTCCGTAACAAGTAGAATGACACTGTAATACCCCGAAATTTTGATATTAAATATACAAATATATATATATATGTGTGTGTGTGTGTATAACGCTATTTAAGAATACGAATGATATAACGAATACGTAACGTTAAACATAACGTTATAT
>JAOVYX010019475.1:0-18436 GCA_035668315.1 Drosera spatulata | reverse complement strand
GACACATAACTTTGTCTCGTTAGAAGAGGCAAAGAGACTTGGTCTCCAAGTGATCGAGGAGAAGGGCTTACTCAAAGTGGTAAACTCGGAGGCCAAGCCAATCAAAGGGGTACTCAGCAATGGTTGCCCCCTTGACGAATCTTTTGAAAAAGAACAAGACTTGGGTTTGGTCGGAGGCATGCTCGAAGGCCTTCGAGGAAGTCAAGAAGGCCATGATGGAAGAACCCGTTCTTAGCCTAGCCGACCACGCCAAGCCTTTCGAAGTGCACACCAACGCTTCAGACTTTGCTATTGGAGGAGTTCTTATGTAAGAAGGACATCCAATAGCATACGAGAGCCGAAAACTTAACGAGACGGAGAGGCGCTACACCGTCCACGAGAAGGAAATGACCGCGGTGGTACATTGTCTTCAGACATGGCGGCATTACTTATTGGGGGCGAAGTTCGTGGTCATGACGGACAATGTTGCCACAAGCTACTTCCAAACCCAAAAGAAGTTGACTCCGAAGCAAGCACGGTGGCAAGTCTTCTTAGCAGACTTCGACTTTGAGTTTGCCTATAAGCCGGGAAAGGCAAACTTAGTGGGGGATGCATTGAGTCGCAAGGCGGCATTGGCAGCTCTATCAAGGCCCCAAAGTACTCTCTTGGAGCAGATCAAGGAGGAGCTCAACCAGGATCCAATGGCGAGGAGCGTGGTACAACTCGCCAAGGAGGGAAAGACCGTCGTTTTTGGCTCGAAGATGACGTTCTTTATACAAAGGGTAAGCGGGTCTACCTTCCCAAATGGGGAAACTTGAGGAAGGAGGTCATTCAAGAGTGTCATGACTCTCAATGGGCGGGACATCCCAGGGTGCATTGCACTATGGCCTTAGTAAGTGAATGTTACTATTGGCCTAATATGGAAGCGGACGTGGAGACTTACGTGCGAATATGTCTTGTATGCCAACAAGATAAGGTGGAGCAACGTTCGTCGGGAGGACTTTTGGAACCACTTCCCATTCCATCAAGGCCATGGGAGAGTGTTTCCATGGACTTCATAAGTGCCTTGCCAAAATCCGAAGGGTGTGGGTCGATTATTGTGGTAGTCGATCGTTTCACCAAGTATGCGACGTTTCTTCCCGCTCCGATGGATTGCAAAGCCGAAGAAGCAGCACGTCTCTTCCTCAAGCATGTGGTGAAATACTGGGGAGTTCCGAGAAGCATAGTGAGCGATCGAGATCCTCGCTTCACGGGCAGGTTTTGGACGGAACTCTTCAAGCTTTTGGGGATGGATCTCAACTTTTCTACTACTTTCACCCCTAGACCGATGGCCAAACTGAACGGGTGAACGCTTTGTTGGAACTCTATTTGAGGCACTACATAAGTGCCAATCAACGAGATTGGGTGAAGTTGTTCGATGTTGCCCAATTCTCCTTTAACCTACAACAGTCGGAGGCAATTGGGAGTAGTTAGTTCGAGTTGGCAACGGGACAACAACCCTTGACTCCGAATTCGCTTGCGGGTGGCTACACGAGAAGTAGTCCCGTAGCCTTCAAGGTCGCTAAGGAGTGGCACGAACAAGCAGAGATGGCTCGCTCCTACCTCAACAAAGCGGCCAAGAAGATGAAGAAATGGGCCGACAAGCGTCGTTGGCCTTTGGAGTTCCAAGTTGGCGATCTTGTCATGGTGAAGCTCATTCCCCAACAATACAAGACGCTAAGGAAGGTATATAAGGGGCTCGTAAGAAAATACGAGGGACCCTTTCCAATAATCAAGAGAGTGGGAAAGGCATCTTATCACTTCGAACTCCCACCCCGATTCAAGATTCATCCGGTCTTCCACGTAAGTCATCTCAAGTCATACCACCATGACGAGGAAGATCCGGATCGAAGCATATCAAACCGCGTACCAACAGGGACGGTAACCACTGCTTACGACAAGGAAGTGGAGGAGATCATGGCCGATCGAGAGATCCGGAGATCAGGAATACCACGCTACAAAGAGTACTTTATCAAATGGAAGAACTTGCCAATGGAGGAGGCAAGTTGGGAGCCCGAAGACTCGTTATGGCAATTTAAGGATCAAATCGAGGCCTACAAGTCCGTCGCGACGAGGACGTCTGCGACATAGGTGGAGGAGCATGTCACGGACGAGCTAAGTGGGGAGGATGGTCTTGAAGAATTCTCTTGAACTCTCCACAAGTTTCATGACTTCTCCATACCTTTCTAGAGTTCTCTAGGGTTCTTCGGAATTCTTTAGAATTGCCTAGAGTTAGGAAGAGTTCTCTAGAGAATTCCATGTAAATATCTAGGGAGGAAGAGTCTAGATGCCAAATCTAGAACTCTCCATAGAGTAGTATAAATAGGGGTGAGGCCTTTGGCCAAGGCATATCATCCCATCTCATTCTTGCAAACACAAAACATACATTGTAAGCTCCCAAGTGTTCTTAATATAAAACTTGTTTCCAAGTTCAAAGCTCTCTTGCGTTCTCAAGAATCACTTTGGAGTGACGAGTTAGGCTGAACTCGAGTAAAGGAGGGAGTAACTTGAGTGCCGCACGGGTTGCAAAACCCTAACCCCGTGACACCGTGCTGCTTCAGGGACTTTGCGCTTCAGAAATGCTGCCAAATCAGGAGTATGTTGTGCTGAAGTTCTAACTTCCATAAATGTGCTAAAGTGCTCAACAATAAACTATTGCAACTGTGGTTCCCCTTGTACTATATTATCCTCATTGTCAATAAGGGTAGTGATTCTTTTCCTGTTTTCCCTAGCTTTGACATAATTATGAAAGCACCTGGTGTTGTTATCCCCTTCATGAAGCCATTGGACTCTAGATTTCTGCTTGTAATATGACTCCTCATGGAGCCTAAGCTCAGAGAACACCTTGACGGCCTCCCTTTCTTGCTTAGCAAGTTGCTCATCATTGGGGTTAGTCAATAGAATAGATTGCAGATTAGTCATGGTTTCTCTAGCATCTTGTACCTGCCTTGAGATGTCATGAAAATGCTGCTTACTGAAATCTTTGAGTTTTAACTTGACTGCCTTAAGTTTTTTTGTAAAGCTTAAACATTGCACAGCCATGAACCTGCAACTGCCAAGCATCATTCACAATCGAGAGGAAGTCATGGTGTTGGGCCCAAAAATAAAAATATATAAAAAGAGACTTGACTTTCCTGCCTTGATCAATAGAGGCAATAATAGAAGAGTGGTCAGACACACCAGGGATCATAAATTCGACTTTGGAAGCATTGAAATCACATACCCACTTGACATTACAAAGAACTCTATCAATTTTCCTAACATATGCTTGATCACCATGGGTTCTTTTGGTCCAAGTAAATCTGGAACCCTTGTACCTCAGATCATCGAGACCAGCATCTTCAATACAGTAGGGGAAATCATCAAAGGATGGCAACTATTTGTCTGTGCCACCACATCTATCAGAAGAATATCTGATAGCATTGAAGTCCCCTAACACTATCCATGGTATCCCGTCGAACACAGCTCCCTTATGTTCAAGATCAGACCATAAACTTCTCCTTTTCACAAAGGAGTGTTCAGCATAAACAAATGAGGCCAAGAATTCCTTTCCTTCATCACCATATTTGACCCTTTCATGAATAACCTGTTCAGTCATACATATGGGAACAAATTGAACTGTTTTTGGGTCCTAAAGAACCCAAACTCTTCCATTTTCAGAGAAAGAGTAATTAGTATAGAAGCTCCAAGAGGGAAACATGGATTTCACCACATCAGAGGACTCCTCCTCCTTGATTTTGGTATCAATGATTGCAAAGAGTTTAAGCTTTCTAAGCTTTACAAGACTGCAAACCTTAGCCTTTTTAATTGGGTGTCCAAGACCTCTAATATTCCAAAAACCTAAATTCATAAAAGAAAAACTGTACAGGACAAGACACAGCAATTCTACCTTCTCCTATGCCTGGAGTTAGACTGTGCAGCTCCATTCGTTTGCTTGTTTTCTTTTGACTTTTTGTTTGGCTTTTTTGCAGAGAGCTTGGCTAACTGTTCACATGGTAAGGCAGCAATGACCTGGTCGAAGCTTGAATCAAGTTGGACATCACCTTGGCTAGGTGTAATCTGAGTCTCAGGAACAATTTCAGTGGTTTTTTGAGATTCAACAAAGTGGCCATTCCTTTGGAGTTGAGTGTTCTGTTCAGGAGATGCACCATTCCCCTCAAAACCAAGACCTTCATCGGACTCCAATTCTTCTTCTTCACTCTCCGCATGTACCAGGTTGGCATCCTGAATCAGTTGGGCAGGGTTATTCACATCAGCTTCGTATGAGTCATCTTTGCCTCCATTGCTCGCTGTGGATTCCTTGCTAGGTTCTTGAATAAGGGCTAATGGTGGCTGGTTTGCAGGAGTCGTTGCTAGGGCCACAGCTCTGTCCATCTGTTTTTGAGGATTATCCCTATCAAGGATAATTATTCCAGCGTTTGGGTTTCGTTTTCTTTGTACTAATGTGTAACCTTCAGAATCAGACTGAGCGTCCTAAATAACGGCCTTTCCCTTGTCAACCTGAGATGGAGTATTCTCCTTGTCCTTGCAGAGTATGGCAAAAAAGATTATATTTTTGGCAGATTTCTGGCTTCCATTGATAGTCCACTTTCAAGTTCAAAACAGTGCCACCCAATCTCACATTCACAGAGTCTGGCAGAGGTTTATAGGCACTAACCTCCATACAAATTCTAGTAAAAGCAATCTTCGACATACTCTCAGTGATGGAATCTGCATATAAGGGTTTACCAATCAAACTAGTTATCCCACTGAGACCAGCCGCAGTCCAAAGGGAGAGTGGCACTTTGTGGATACGAACCCAGAGAGGAATCCTATCATGGTTCTTTTTGCATAAAACCAGATCAGGTGTCCATTGTTGGAGTATGATATTTCGTCCAAAGAATAGCCATGGGCCTTCTTCGAGAATCTTCATCCTCATTCTTTCATCAGGAATCTGAAAGAAGAAAAACCCCGAAGCGTCAACAAGTACCTCACCCAAGCCTAGTTTCCCCCAATAACCTTTAGCAGCTCGTTGGACGTTGAGCAGACTCATCGAACCAGAGATAAAGTACCCAACCAAGTAATCCTTCCATTTCGCGCTGGCCTCCAAGAACACCTCTTCCGTTGGCTCAAAGAACTCAGTTCCTCCGTCCACCACCGGCTCAACAAAGGATAATTTTAACTTCTTGTCAAGCGGATTGGAGTTCGCCAGAGATGCAAAGCTTCGACCTGGTCTAATAAACGCCGCATTGGCACCACGAGGCTGAGGGCGTAGTCCATCAACACCCTGAGTAAGCTCAGCATTGAATTGTTCTTCACCATTCCTCCTTTCCATCGTAACCCGACTTCTTCCTCTATTTCGAATTCTCCATTGTGGGCCATGAAAACCAGTCTTAATCTCATCCCTAAGCTTGTTGATGACTTCCATACTCGTCAATTTTGCCAGTTGAGCAAGCTCAGTCCTGAGATTTGAGATCCCAGATCTAGGGTTCATCGCAAGAACAGTGCCTAGATTCGCCTTAACTCCCAAATCATCTAGGAAGTTATTCGAGTCAAAGGTACAATATTTTCTATTATTTAATTTATGGAGTTTAAATTTTAGTTTATGTTATTTATGAAGTCATGTATACGTAATTAAAATTAATCTTTTTGTTATTTTTTAGGGCGGAATCAGCACATGCAAGATTAAAGCTGTACTTAAGAAATAATATGTCATCATTGCAAACATCTTTTACTAAAATACAGAAGATGTTGAAACTTTAGTTTAGGAAGATCCAAAGATGATTTGAGAAATCCATTAACATTCCGCGCCATAAGCAATTACAAGGCCCGATGTATGATGAAGTAAGAGGTCGTGTATCGCTAGAAGCAATGGAGTTTCTTGATGTTCAGCTGAAAGGCATTACAGAAGCATCTTTTCTTAAAGTCGTTTTGTGCAATTGTTCCATCAAGACAACCCATGGACTATCATGCATGCATGACCGTGCACAATATCGGTACCAATCTATTCCAATTCCTCTATGCATTATTCATCCTCATTGACAACAACTATCTATGCGTGCACATAGATCCTCTGAAAAGGGAGCACGAGTTGACAGGACTTCCCAACTTATGGAGATATTATAGGACATGGATTCAGATATGCGACAGTATTTTATCGACAAGTTCATTGATATGATAGATCCATCTCAAACCAATGTTCGAACTCCCGCATATAACACATAATATAAGGGTTGGCGTACTGGTAAAGATGAGCAAAGTTCTCGTCATATATCTTCTTCTGTAGAATTATCCAATAAAGGTTCTACAACTTCGCGAGGGAGAGGAAGACGAGGAAAGAGATCTGGGGGTTGTTATATGCAACCAACGTATGATCGTTCCCCACCTCCAGCCACACTCAATCCCTGCATTTAGCAATTGCCCGAGCCGTGTCGTCATTATATTTCTCGTATTGTTGATGTTCAAAGTGATGGACATTGCGGTTTCAAGGCGATAGCAGCATAATTGAGATACAATGAAAATGAATGGCCTCGAGTACGAAGATATTTTATTGAAGAGATTCAAGAGAACAGAGATTTGTATGATAGCCTATTTCCATTATCAGGTCAGACAGATATTCTAATTTTCTCACTGAACTATTTTGAACCCACAGCAACACCCAAGATATTGGATGGACTCCATGGTTGTGGGACCGGTTATTGCATCAAGATACAATGTCATATTGTATGTATTTGATATAAATATCGCAGATTGTTTCACTCATTTGCCTTTGAGATCTCCTCCCTTCCGTTCCTATTCGACAATGTCGGGAAATAGCTATTTCTCATGTGGGCACTCATTTCGTACAGATTTTCTTACATCCTTATTATCAAGTATCATCAATTCCATTATGGTGGTGAGATCATGCATCGAGGGAAGGTAGAGGATAGGTAGAGAGTTACAGAACGCGTCTTTAGTTGTGGGATGAAATTATGTCTACCAATTAGATTCAATTTTATCTATCGATGTGTTAATGCATTATTAATGTACTGTAATCATAATCGATTGTAATGAAATTATATCTTAAGAACTTTTATTATTGTTCTTATCTACTTAAACAAAAAAAATTATATTCTCACTATAATATTATATATTTCATATTGATCTTATTTTATAGATCTTCTTATGTATATTAAGATTATATATTTAATTTTTATGTTAGACTTATAAAATATAAGTTATATAAATTAATTAGATATATTTTTAAAAAAATATATATAAACGTGAAAGAAAGAGAGAAAAAAATAAGTTGAAGGATAATAAAGAAAAGGAAGAAAGAGGATGGTGAGATGTGCCTGCTGGGGGTAGTGTGAAGAGGAGGTCTCTTTGATCAAGCATTTCATTCACGTCCTCGTCACTTTCATCCTTCAACACAAAGGTCAACCCCAGCACACCAATCCCTCTCTGGGTTCTTCCCCTCACCCCTTCCCCTCAAATGGGTCGCAAACCAATCGACCCAAACCTGACCCATCACACCAAACCCACCACTCTCCTCCTCCTAACCCTTGCCTCCTGTACCTTAGCATACACCATTGTTTCCCTTTTGTTTAGATTTGGGACTGTACCCTTTGGGGAGAGGAGAAATGGGTTGGTGTTAGATGAGGGAAATATGGAGTGTTGTGGTGGGATCAAGGGTTTGGAGCTTTGGGGACCTGTTGTGAAGTGGGGGAGTGAGTTTAGGGTTAATGGGTCGGTGGAGTGTTGTAGGAAGTGTAAGGAGATGTGTGGTGAAGGAGGGAAGTGTTTGTGTGATTCTTGGGTGTTTTGTGGGGATAAAGAGACGTGTGGGAAGAAATTTGGCGAGGTGTGTCGCGATTTTGGTTTGTGTTTGTGGTCGTGTGATTGAATGTGTACATCTCGCGCTTGTGATGGATGAAATCTGACTTTGTTCGTTGATTCGGTGTGAGATTTTTGAATTCTTTGAGGATTATGTCGAATTAAAGCGAACCTTGAGTCAATGATTAGTATTGTTGTTGATTATGATCATGCAAGTTGTTTCATTTTGTTTACCATGAGCTGCCCGATTGTGGTTTTCATTCGATAGATTCTGGATAGATGGCTTTCCACTTTCAATCTGGGAAAAAAAAAGTCCTCTTTGGGTGGTGTAAGATGTATTTGTTTATTGAATGTTGAAGGCTCCTGATGAAGTAATCTTGGAATGCCATGTTATTGTTTGGCATGAAAAGTGTGTTTAGTTGCTTATATTCAGTGATCACAGGGTTTAGACTCTTCCTGCAAAATTATGTGCAGCTGAAGCACGAATTTTTCGTGAAAAGATTTGTTTGTAAGATAGATGACAGCCACAATGTCACCAACTCTTCGCATTCGAACAGTCATGTGTTGAAGGATGCTATTGCCGCATGCTACTTCAGTGGCAATAGTACTGTATATTAGCTATGTTATTTCTATATAATGCATTTTTGGTGCAATCTTAACAGTGAATATATTATTCTCACTCCCAATTTTGGCATCCAATCTCACATTCATAATTTGATTTGGCAGTGCTGGTTGAAGAAACAAAAGGATAGTTTGACGCCTGAACGACAAGGTGTTGGGAGTAGAATTGTGTGGACGTCGGGAGTGATATTTGGGAAAGGAGAGGTGGATTTTATGCTTTATCTGCTTCTTTATTGAACTTGTATATCTAAAATCCTCTCCCTACATCAAGCTGTTAACTGTTATGTCATTAGAATATTTGGACATGCTACTTATTTCCATCGTAGATTGAACTATTTCCGAATTAAGGAGTGGAAACAGTCTTCAATTTTCTCTATAATTAATGCTGCTGGTTTGGATACAGACCATGTTACAATTCGTTCATGGGATTTTTTTTAAATTGAAACTCTTCTTTTGAACAGGGGATTGTTGGCTTGGATACAGATCATGGTACAATTCGAATAGAAGTAAGTTTTATCTGGAAATGTTGCTCCTGTTATTTCTGAAGAGGCTATTTGGAAGATTCAATGGCATTTTTGTTGCAATCAATGAGTTCCGCTTTAGTGTTGAATTGAAACTATTTGGGTCGATGGGCTACTTGTTGACATTGCCTTAGTTTGGTTCAGCTCTACCCTGATTGTGCCCCTCACTCTGTGGCCTATATTCTTGAGTTGTTGGCGCTACGCCATTGCGCCGGCTGTCACTTCTATCGTGCTGAAGGTAGAGGAAGTTCTTGGGATCTGAATGGGAACCACATAAAAGACGTAAGGTCATTTTTTTTCTTTTTACCGACATTGTTGTGTTCCTGTTTATTTATGCTTTAGGTCCTTTAAGAAGATGAAATTTTGGTAGAGTTGGTTTGTTCAACATCAGTGACTAATCAATACAGTATGATTTATAAAGTACTGGCATCTCTCAGTCTTTCCCACTTCGTTCATGAATCTCGCAGGCTTCCTTCGGACCGCCATTTGCACTGCTTCAAGGGACACTTGAAGCCCATGGGACGCTGTTCAAGCATATCCCAGCCGAAGTCTGCCCGGCCATTAAAAGAGGTGCAGTCGCCTGGGTCGGGTCTGGACCAGAATTCTTCATTAGCTTAGCCAACCATCAAGAGTGGAACAAGGCATATACGGTGTTCGGTTCTGTTCTCGATGAGGACATGGAGATTGCCGAGAAGATAGCTCAGCTCCGCACGAGGCCAGAGATCTGGAAGAATACCAATGTGTCCGTGTTGGAAGATCCTGTTACCTTGTGGATCCGAAGATTGGAAACAAGCCACGAGGGACTCGTCCAGAAAAGTAGTGATTCTCTTGGTAGCTAGATAGATGCATTTCCTTGGCATCTTAGGTGGTTCGATAGTATACATAGTTGTTTTGTTGGGAATTATTGAGGAAAAAGTAACAGCAGTGATACAAAGTGAGCTTGCGCATTTAATCGAACTGTTGGTAGTCCCTGGACGATGTAACTGGTGATTTGCTAAGAGTCTGTGAATTGGTTACCTTTTTCATTAGTTGTTATGCTACTGAAGAAACTTGGATCTGAACGATAATTGCTGAAGTTGAGAATTGTCACAGGTACATAGTCTCACGAGCATAATGACCATCTGATTACCTTTCTAATCGACATAAACGACCGACAACAATCCGATAACAATCTGATATCGGCCCTGAACAAAACGATAAGCACTTGTTTTTATCCACGAATTAACCACCCAGCAATTCAGCCCACTTAGGCTAATTCTCTCAGAGTTCAGCCCACTTAGGCTAATTCTCTCAAGAGTCGCAACCAATTCCGACCAAGCTCATGGTTTCACTAACCTTGAAACACATATAAACGCATCAAAATCTCAAACTCCTCTCCTGACTCGACAACATCTCAGTTCCTCCCATCAAACCAACAAAATCTCAAACAACAACAAACAACACCCAAATCAATCAAACGCTAATCTCAAAAAATGGTTTTCAAATTCCATCAACACATAATCTCCGACCTCATCGACACCGAAACCACCGCGAATGGTGGCGGCGGCGGCGGCGGCCTCGTCGTCGTCTCCGCCGGCCTCAACCTCCCGAAGCTCCTCGCCGCCGTCGTCTCGCTCCATTCACCTCACCTCGGCACTCTCCTCATCCTCTCCGCCTCCCAATCTCAGCGCCTCTCAATTCTGCATCACCTCTCCCAAAACCCTAACCCCAAAATCACCGACATCACATCCGATCTCACCGTTTCTCAGCGATTGTCGTTGTATGAATCCGACGGAGTCAATTTTATAACGTCTAGGATACTGATTGTTGATTTGTTGATGAATAGGATTCCGGTTTCGAGGATAGCGGGATTGGTAATTGTGAATGTGCATTTGTTGTCGGAGACGAGCACCGAGGCGTTTATAGTGAGGATAGTGAGGAGGGGGAATAGGGGAGTGTGTGTGAGGGCGTTTACGGATAGGGCGGAGGGGATGGTGACGGGGTTTGCGAAGGTGGAGAGGACGATGAGGTGGTTGGGGGTGAAGAGGATGTGTCTGTGGCCTAGGTTTCAGGTGTTTGTTGGGGAGGAATTGGAGAGGGATCCGGCAGAGGTGGTGGATGTGAGGGTGGGGATGAGTGGGGCGATGAGGGTGATTCAGAGGGCAATTGTTGAGGCGATGGATGCGTGCTTGAAGGAGATGAGGAAGACGAATAAGGTGGATCTGGAGGATCTGACGGTCGAGAATGGGTTGTTTAAGTCGTTTGATGAGATTGTGAGGAGGCAGTTGGATCCGATTTGGCATACGTTGGGGAAGAAGACGAAACGGCTTGTTGCGGATTTGAGGACGTTGAGGAAGCTGTTGGATTACCTTGTTAGGTAATGTCTTGAGCTTGGGTGAACTGATAAGGCGATTATTTATTCAGTTGTGGTCATTTCATAGGGTGCTTGTTTTCTGAGATAGGCTTGGTTTTGCATTTTTTCAGATTTCAGGCGTGTGAGGGTTGATATTGGGAGCTTCTTTGTTTGAGAAAGTGTTTTTGGCTGGATCGAACGTTTGCATTTTGGATTGATGTTTCCTTGTGATTAGTTTTGAACGGTTTTTGTGTGGGTAGGTACGATTCTGTTACTTGAAGTATTTGGATTCGCTTAGACTATCAGAAAGTTTTAGGTCGGTCTGGATTTTTGCAGAGTCGAGCCATAAAATTTTTGAATGTCCAAAGAAGAGGGTTTATGTGTTTGGGAAATCAGATGCTGGAAAGCCAGCTGAGAAGAACGGAAGTGTGAATAAGAAGAGGAAGCGGAAGGCCGTTAATGATGAGAAACAAGGTTAGAACTCTCTTCATATCTACCATGTGTGGACTTATTGGCTTCTTTGAGTTCATTTATTTTTTTATTATGTCTGATAAAATTTGTTGCAAACATCTCCTGGACTCCGGGTACCGTAGGGAGGCTTGCAAGTGTGTGTGACTAGGAGGTCTGCTCTTGTTGTTTTAAAGAGCGGTTTCAGCATATATTTTATTTTTATTTTTTTTGGTTTTTGTATTTTGTCCTAGATGGAGGTTCTTTGGCCTCAAACTCAAATAATGGAGTATGCCTTGAGGAGGTATTAGAGGAAGTGCCTAAGTGGAAGGTCTTGCGTGTGAGTGAGTCAATTGACCTTCCTGTGTTTTAGTTTGTTCTTATATCTCCTATCTTTCTTGGACATACTTGTCCTTAATGACAGTGATCTTAGTATTCTGTGTTGAATGCATCAATTCAGTATATGCAATGAAAATGTGAATATGATAGACTACGTTGAGATTAAAAAAATTTCATGAATGGAAGAAATAGTTTGTCTTTTAGACTGTTTCAGAGTTTGATTTACAACATGATATTCATACTGACAGGAAATTTTGGAGGAGATTGAAGAAGAAAGGCAGAAATGGGCATCATCAGATGATGGATTGATGACTGAAAATCAGGAGGAAAGTAATGGGATAATCTTAGTAGCTTGCAAGGATGAACATTCATGCATGCAGCTTGAAGATTGTATGAGCAATGGCCCAAAGAAGGTATTGACATTCCTCGTAGCTGTAACGAATAATGCGATGTCGTTGTTAGGAAGATCCTTACTCTTGTATTTTTTGAATCTCTGGATGCTTAACTAAGGAAATGATAAATATGTGGCTCTGTCTTATTCTGATGCTGGCTACAAGATTTCGCTAACAATTATGTAACTTGTGATATGTTATGGGTATTCGTTGAGACCTAAAATACTGACAGGTCGATGTCCATATGATTACTGTCAATGTAATCCTCTTAATGCTCGTTACCACTTGAAAATCTCCTGTAATTGTTGATTCAGTCTTGACACAATCTTACAAAATGTGCTAACCTTGTAAGTGTCTTTTTATACTGCAGGTTATGCATGATGAGTGGGAGAAGTACCTCTTGAGCGAGGTAGGGTTAAAAGGTTTAAAGACTCGTATTCAAGGTGCAAAAAAGAAAACAAAGGAGCCTAAAGGCTTTGGCGTGCTTGATAATTGTTTATCACCCAGATGTACCCTTTGTGAGGGAAATAGAAGTCTACAATGCAGAAAACCCCTCCAGGAAGATAAAGGTTTATTTTCTCTTCTATGAAGATTCCACCTAGGTACAGAAATTCGAGGCTAGCATACGCCAAGAAAATGGAGCTTTTGAATCTCTGATCAGACAGAAGTCGATGATGATGATCCCCATTGATCCGGTATGATCTTATTACTTTCCATTTGCCGCTTGATGCATCTTCGATTTGATTCAGCTGTGTCAAAGTTGATTTGTGATATCTTTAATTTATCAAGTCAAAATGATATTGGTGGGGCTTTTAAGCGGTCTGTTGCTAAGTTACCAAATGACATTGATGAGAACTTGATTAGGGATTTTCAGTTTCTTGCAATGTGTTTCAATTCACACCCCTGTGTTTGCCTAACCGATCACTGATCAGTAGTTTTTAATCTTCTTTGTTCTGATTGATATTCTTGATTTTAAATATTTTTTTCCAAAATGTTTGTCAACTTTTGCATGCCCCATGATCGATGTATTATTTGCAATATTGATGCTTATAACTGTTGTTGTTACCCAACTCCCAGTTGGCTAGCAACTGAGTTCGGTATGGTTTAATGAGCGGACTGTTCACTTGCCAAAGCAACTTGTTTTGTTTTTTGTAGAAACACGAGGAATGCACTTCTTTGAACCTATACAACAACCACCCAGGTTTTCTGTCCTGTATAGGATTTTGAATTCGGTTATTCATTTTCTCCTCTTCTTCTTCTTCTTTTTCATTTTTCTTTTTCTTTTTCTTTTTCTTTTTTTTTTTTGGTTATGGCTAGAATGAGTATCTTTTTGGATCCCATACTGCATCTGAGCCACAGGACCCGGAAGCACAAAACGTGGTGACCAGAACAGCAGGTGGGCGAAAAGATGCCGAAAAGGAAATGCAGGTATTGACATTTTCCCTTCCAGTCTTCTGGATCTTTCATCTCTAATTGTGATGGATGGACAAAAGTTTCCTATTCTGTTTTACAGGTTATAGTGGATATGAGGGAGTTTATGAGTAGCCTTCCCAATGTTCTCCACCAGAAGGGCATGCGGATTATTCCTGTGACCTTAGAAGTTGGTGACTACATCCTCTCGCCCTTGATTTGCATGGAAAGAAAAAGCATCCAAGATCTTTTCAGCAGCTTCTCGTCGGGAAGGCTTTATCACCAAGTTGAAATGATGGCACGCTATTACAGGATACCCGTTCTTCTCATAGAGTTCTCACAGGATAAGAGCTTTTCATTTCAGGTATATTCAGTTCCTCTTTTTTCTTTTCCCTCCTTTTTTTGCTCTTGAAATTCTGCCTTTGTGCTTGTAAGGTAAGTGCTAATAAATTTGATATGTATGCGTGTTGCAGTCTGCAAGCGACATTGGTGATGATGTCACTCCAAATAGCATCATATCCAAGTTGACATTGCTGGCTATGCATTTTCCACGACTACGAGTCGTCTGGTCTCGCAGTTTGCATGCTACGGCCGAGATATTCGCTTCCCTGAAGGCAAATCAAGATGAACCAGACGAGGAAAAGGCTATCAGGGTTGGTGTTCCCTCCGAAGAGGGCATTATAGAAAATGATGTCAGGTAAGATTTCATAAGCTACCATGTTCGTATGGAGTTGTAGTTGTTTAGCATTTTCACTTCAATTTGGTGATACTGTTTCTTTGTTACAGAGCTGAAAACTACAACACGTCGGCTGTGGAGTTCTTGAGACGACTCACAGGCGTGACAGATTCAAACTACAGAGCACTAATGGGTGGTGTGGGAGCTTGGCAGAATTAGCTCTGCATCCACTGGAGAGATTAGCTGAACTGATGGGTGGTCAAAAAGCTGCTCGAACGCTTAGGGAGTTTCTGGATGCAAAGTATCCAACCTTGCTTTGATACCAATAAAGAATCATAAAGAATCGACTCCATGGCTTGATCAGATCAATGACTCCCTCGTTAGACAGGTACGATTAGCCGTCAAATTAGTTCTGTGCACACCAGCACCAAGAACTGATACCTGATCTCCTCGCAGTTCTACGTTGTAGAGTATCTTTGATCAAGTCCTTGATTGGCACGCCGTGCTATTGGGTTCATGGCCATGGAATGATCTGTTGTATTTGATTCCTCATTGTAACCGTTTGTTGATCCGGGTTTGATTTTTCTTTATCCCAATTACGTCTAGATGATCTTTATTTTTAAGTTTTCCTTTTTATTTCTTCGATCGAAACGAAAAGCCCTTGGTGCTGAGCCAATCGAGCATTATCTGTAGTCATCCGTTGCTGGAAAAGCGCTTTGTTCATGTGCCTGGTCATCTTCTGTTCTTTAGCTGTATATATAATACTCCTTCCGTTCCAAATTAAATGTAATAATTGATTCGATATAAAATTTTATGTCTGTGTTGAATTTTTATTAATTTGATGAAAAAAGAGTTTTTTTTTTTTTTTTCAGTGATAGTGTGTTTACGGTAGTAACTAAAAGAGAAGTTGGTAGGGTGTAATATAACAATTAGATATTTTTATGTTAAAAACTTTCCTAAAAAGAAATGTTGTACTCCTTCCGTCCCATAATAAATGGAACAAATTGATCGACATGGGATTTTAAATATGTGTTGAATTTTTGTAGAATTTGGTGAAAAAAATATGTTTTTGATGATAATAGAGTTTATTATAACAGTTGTTAGAGGAGGTGATTGATGTAGTCTAACTGAGTTCGATTCATTTTATATTTTTTTAGATAAAAATTTTCAAATAGAATAGTATTATAATTATTGTTAAACACAAAAAAAACAACAAGTGTTACATTAATTATGAGATAAAGGGAGTATTTATTTTGATAATATCAAAAAAAAGGTATTGTATTTTTTATGTGACGGAGAAAATAGATGTTAGAGGAAGCCTTATAATTTTTGTATTGATATATTACGATGGTTTATTTTTAATTTATTATGAGATATCCAAGATAATTTAAGGATGCATATTATCACCCGGGTTGAAAAGAATTCCCTACATCGATTGATAATAGGGAGAAGTACACCAAATCTCTCTGTATTTTAGTTTGGGGATATTTGACCCCTATATTTTAGAATTATACAGATGTCCTCCTGTATCCCTTACCTTTGGACGCTTAACACCCTCTTTCTCTTAAAATTGTCACACATTGTCCCTTATTTTCAAAGTTTATGTATATATTTTCAAAATTCAAGGGAATGTGTAAATCAATGAAAATCCAAGAGGATAAATGTATTTTTACCTTGATAGTATAAATAGAAAAAATGTATCAAAATAAATGATGAATATTATGGTTAATATACATTTGGGTTTAAAGTCGTAGCAGCAGCACATCCTCACATCACATACAAAACATGTGTTGTTTTGTGTGCGATGTACTGCAGACACATAGCTGTGCTGCAGCAGCTTTAAGTCGTATATTTTTTCGTCGCAAAATAAATACAATATTTTTTTTTTACATTGTTCAACACGTATTTTAAAAAGATTTGTTATTCGTCTTAAAGATGTAAGAAAATTATGTCAATAGCCCAGGATTGAAATACATAACTTAATATTTCACGATAATTTTATAAAAATAATATTTAATCGTTCTGTAACGTAAATCAAAATTTATCTCGATTAACACTCAAATCAAAGTGTTATATTCCTCTCATTCCTTGAAAATTACAACAAATTGATTGTGTATATATGTCTAAGTGAACTTTGATCCGACTCATGGGACGATAAAATGATTTCGTAAAATTTTTGTGAAAATACTAATGATAATTCTTATTGTGTAGTATAACCATGCTGAAAAAAATTCCCCTTTATGTCGTCTAATGATAAAACAAAATTAGTCAAAATACATACATAATTTGTATGGAATTTGATGAAGAAAAAATTTATATGGAATTTGTTGAAGACTTGACACGAGGTTTTATGTGTGTGTTGAATTTGTATGAAATTTGATGAAGAAAGAATATTTTCTTAGATGTAATGGAATGTAAGTATGATTTAGGAGAGAGAATGAAAGAGAAGAAGGAAGGAGGTGGTGGTGGGATAGTTTGATTACTCCCTCCATCCCGATATAAATGAAACCATTTGACTCGGCATCATATTTTAGGAGAGTTTTGACCGATGATGATATTCTAAGATTATCCATATATTGAGATTTTGGAGGGAAAATAGTTTTGAGAAGATTAATTTGGAAAAAAAAAAAAGTAAAGAAAAAAGAATACTTTGAAAAAATATGACTAGAGTAATTGGGACTTTTCAGGAAGATAATGGTAATGATGGTTTGAGGGGTTGAGGAATTGATGGAGTAATTTTTTAATATGCAAGGGGTAATATGGTCATTTCAAGGAGAAAAAAATTTCTTTTTTTCGAAAATGCTTCATTGATTTTGGGACAGTTCAATAAGAAAAGTGTTTTATTTAAAAGGGACAGAGGAAGTATATTAATATAAATTCATTATCAAATAAGAAAAGGATAAAAATGTTATATTCATGTTAGGACTAACAAAAAAAAAATGTTACAATGTAATTGAATCGAAGAAAATATCAAAAATCAAAGTGTTGTACTCCGTCCGTCCCGAAATAAATACAACACTTGTCTTTTTTAAAAATCCCATAATAATTACAGCATACATTATTTGGAAAGTTTTTATCTAAAATAAAAAATAAAATCACTCAAACTCAACTACAACTATCTCCTGCAATAAATCTCACTATTATAAAAAAATATTCTTTTTTCATCGAATTTCACAAAAATTCAATACACATATAAAATCCCGTATCGATCAATTTATGACATTTATTCTGAGATGAAGAGAGTAGTTTTTATAAGATAGAGGAAATACTCCTTCGGTCCCATTCAAATTGCAACATTTTATTTTTTATCAATTTTTTTCATACAAAAATATCAAATTATCCCTACTTTATATGATATCAATCCATCCATCATCATTTTTTTTTCCTTACTCATTTATCTCACACATTCATAAGAAAATTTTTATTAATTTAATATATATTTAAATTATTATATCTAATTAAATTATTATAAATTAAATAAAATAAAAATAATATTTATTATGATACGAAGGGATTTCGCAACTATCACGAGATGGGAGGAGAAAAATTTTTTCCCAAAAGTTTAGAACAAACCAAACATGAAGGTTGGAAACTTTCAAAAAAAAAAAAAAAAAAAACATGAAGACTGTTGGAAAGCGAGTCTTTCCAAAACTCATGGATGGCAATCGACTTTTGGTGAACCACCACCACCCCCCAAAACACCTATTCCATCTCACAGACAGGAACTTAACCTAGTGAGAGAAGCTTAACCTAGAAAGAAAATGGGCCGTAGACATAGTGGGCGTCACAGGCCATGAAAATGACCCCAACAGCCATGTGCTCGGTGTCACACCACGCCACACCTCAGCACGGCACCTCCACCCCCCACCCCACCCCCATGACTTTT
>JAOVYX010019474.1:0-18439 GCA_035668315.1 Drosera spatulata | reverse complement strand
GGTTGGCAAATGGCTTGGATGGCTTTATTTGATGTAGCTATCTTATGATCTGAACCGTGATCGTCATGACCATGATCATCGCTATGATGGTGGGTCGTGCTTCTTATCCCAATACTTACAGCGACGACCATGGCCACCAACAACAAGGAAGAGGCGCCAATGGTGGCGATCTTCTTCTTGTTGTTGACGGTAGATCCCGACATGGTGAAGGGTTAAAAACACTGAGCAGGATAAAGAACTCAACCTAAATTATATCTTTATACGGTTAAGAGATCTTTCCCCTGTGTTTGTTCTTAACCCCCCTGGGGATTTATTTAGTTCTGATGCAATTCATCGAGTCGCGTCTGCTTTTATAAGAACAAAGAAGATGATGGCCATTAGTTTCATGGATCAAACGAGCTGTGCACATTGCTGGCAAATGACCAAATTTGGAGGGATCCGGATTTGGACAATTTGAGATATGTGTATTGAGTTGTTAATCTTCCTATGTTGTTTTGCAGAAATGGTGGTGGAGAGAAAAGGGTTGCGTTTGTTTTCTAAGTTGAGCGTGAGGTCGAGATACAACAGCAATATCATGGAGCAGTAGTTATTCTCTTTGGAAAAAATGAGATATATGAAGTCTTATCCATATATATGTGGTTGTGCAATCAATGTTGTGGAGCATATACATGATATACAGAGAAGTCCTTGATTATTAAAAATGTCGACGAACTCTTATTAAGAAGAAACATATCAAACGACGGATCCAATTTTCGAACAAATTTCACGAACATAATGACCATTTCGATCCAGCCACAATGCAGTGTTCAAAGTTCGGATTACTATGCATACCATTTTATATCTCAGCATGATATTGATGTCATCAGGTCATGAAATCAATAGAGCACTAGATGAAGTTGAACAGTTCCTCTAAGCACTTTTATGAACCCAATTTAAACTACACTTAAAAACACTTTGAACAAAGCAGTTACGATTTGAACGATCACTCCACCTTCCTAGAAGATAGCGTAACCGCTCTCCATGTCTTTCATATACATGCTCGACATTGGAGAGGGCTCTGATCTCTGAAGCATAGGCATTGGAGAGGTACACTGAGGTCAAAGAAATGGACGTCAGGGTTGCTCTTCTTCTTGCAGTAGCTGTTTGCTTCGTCGCTTCAGCAGTTGATGCGACGACTAGGCTGATACCAAATTGCGTTGGCTGTGGTACTGAAGACTATAGTCCTAGTCCTGCCCCGTCACCTGAGACAGAGCCTATCGAGGGCGAAGAGACTGTATTCAGTGTGATGGATTATGGGGCTGTAGGCAACGAGGAAACAGATGACAGCGAGGTATATATAATAAATGCTATTCAGTGTCTCGTTTGAACCTTCTCTCAGATACACAATTGTAATTTGTTTGAAGGCTGTGGTCGGCTGCGTCTACATCTTCGGCATCTCTACTCATATGAATCTTTTGGTTCGCCTGTAGAGATGGGCATTGTGACCGAAATGACTCTGCGTGAATTTTGTTTGTGTGACAGGCATTTCTATCAGCATGGGCAGAAGCGTGCACTTATCCTGGAAAATCAGCTCTATTGATACCCAAAAGGATGTTTTTGGTAGGTGCTCTCACATTCGAAGGTCCATGCCATCGCAACAATGCCCCGGCAGTACAAATTAGAGGAACTCTGAAGGCTCCAGATAGCCTCTCCGACTTTGATCAGCCGTCGTGGGTTGTGTTTCGACACCTTCGTGGACTCACTATTCGTGGAGCAGATGGTGCATCGCTGGATGGTCAGGGAGAAGAAGCTTGGAACGGCCACCGGCATTGTTTGCACAAATCAAAGTGTGGCAGCCTGCCTAGAGTAATCTTCCTGGCTCACCGACCCCTCTTCTTCACTACTGAATTGATTCCTGTAACTAATGAAGAATTTCTACTTGTCATGTGCAACTGAGCAGTCATTGAGGTTCGAGAACGTGTCCAACGGAAACATAGGGAATATCACGCTGCTTAACAGCAAGGGCTTTCATATGAGCTTCTCAGAGTGTAAGAACATAACTGTCCATGACATGAGCATAACAGCTCCATGGGATAGTCCCAACACTGATGGCATCCACGTAAGCGACTCATCAAACATCAAGATCATGTCCTCCACTATTGGAACTGGAGACGATTGTATTTCCATCGGACCTGGTAGCTTCAACGTCTCTGTTTCCAATGTAACATGCGGCCCAGGGCATGGAATCAGGTAAAAACACAAGACCTCTATCTCAACTTTTATAGCCATGGTTTCATTGGTAACTAATCTTTACTCATGGATAACTTTTGCAGTGTCGGAAGTCTTGGAAGGTATAAACACGAGAAGAATGTGGCCGGGATCGTTGTGGTGAACTGCACCATCATTGGCACCGAGAATGGTGTGAGAATAAAGACATGGCCTGGATCTCCTCCCAGCCAAGCTTCCAAGATGATGTTCGAGAACATCGTCATGATCGACGTCTCCAATCCAATAGTTCTAGATCAAGAATACTGCCCTTCAGGCGCCTGCACCAGAACTGAGGCAAGTGGACTCTAAGCGTAAAACATTCTTCATGATGAAATATATTGCTTCACAGAGCCAACTACATTGCTTTATTCATCGGCCACCTAACCATTGCTTTGTGCATCTGTGCAGCCATCACTCGTTCAACTATCGAAGATATGTTTCAAGAATATAAGAGGAACATCAAGGACTACACCGGTGACCTTAAGATGCAGTTCACGTGTTCCTTGCGTAAATGTGACGATCTTTGATATTGACGTGACCAACATCAAAGCAAAGAAGCACCAGCAAAGCATGTGGAATCTCCAGGGTGGTCTCATCGGTTTAGAGATCGACACAAGCGGACCTGAACAGCCATGGTGGAACTTGGAAAACTGGTCATGGTCTAAGGAGTGATGGATGTCACAGCTCTGCCCGCAACTTTTTCGCTTGAGCTTTTCACCAAGAAAATAGGGTATTCAACTATCAAATAGGGTTTCGCTACCAAGAAAATTTCTCGTTTTCCCACTTGTAGCTTGTAGGTCTAGAACATCTCAAACAAATTGAGACGATACGCATTTTCAGACTATCAATTCAAGCTTGTAAACGTTTATTGATCAAAGTTTCACAAGAGGAGCGTTCTGGCTAACCTTTAACTTAGAGAAGAGAAACTTCTGCTTTCCTTTTTCACAAACTGAACTTGCAATCAACTATGAGATCAACGTATCAGCTGCTCATTCAACCTCCTCTAGAGCTCTAGTGCTCCTTCATTCGCATCATCTGCGTGAAAGTCAATTTACCGTCATATATTAAGGGATAGAAACAAATTTGCCTGCTTCATTCGCATCAAGCTCATGAAATGCTTTGTTGGAGTGACCAACTAAGCTGGAAATCCTGATACAAATGGAGAAGAGAATCACAGAGAAAGTCATAACCAGGAGATGAGTGTTTTCATCCACAGTGCTCACCATTCCGAATAACGAAACAATATTTCAGCATAAACTCAAACACCTTCAGAACACACAGAAGGCAACCCATGCTGCATGACACTGTCTTGTCTTATCCTTCGCACCAGTGACCCACAAGAAAGATTGTTAACAACATCTTAAAGTCTGCCACAGGCAAAAAGGCAGCAAAGTTTACAGACTTAGAACTAATCCCGATCATTTGTCTAGATGTTTATGGAAGACTAAGCTATGAGCAACAGATCTTCAGTTTTCTCTTCTGACAGGAAAAGAACTTGCGCCGATTCTACAATGCTGTACTAATGGATGGCAAAAGATGTTGCACTCAGAAGATCATTCTTTGGGTGGTTTGTCTCCCGGAGGTGGTCCCTTCTCTGTTAAGGCAGCAGAACTACTCGCCTCCTCGGCATCAACAAGCTCCTTAAGACGAGCTTGAAGGGCACGCACTCGATTCTCGGTCTTCCTTAGCTTTCTCCACCGGTATGCAAACCAGAGTCCAAATCCACCATAGACAACAATATATGAGGCCCATACGTAAGGGTATGCTTCTGCATTCTCTTTCAGCTTCCGATATTTTTCTTCAATTGCTCCTCCCCATCCTACCCTACGGTCACCCTTGCCCTGTTGATCCCCTGCCCCATTTTGCTCTGTCGACATTCCTGTGTCTTCTCTTCCCTCTTCATGACTTCATATCTAATATCTGGTTGACAGCAACATAAGATAACAATGTGGCACTCAGGTTCTTGATAGAGAAGCTCAGAAAGATGAGATATAAGCAATATTGACAGAAGGAGGTCAGACAGATTTGAACACCCACTTATAAGTTAAACTCATATAGAAGCAAGCAAGCGCATGACTTTGTGAAAAATATTCTTAAAGGAAAACACACTAGATGCCCTGCAGTTGTTCGCTCTCATATTCAACGCCATTCTAACTATCTCACGCTTTCTGCAACCTAGAAGATTGAGACAACAACAGGCAATAGTTATCAAGCATTTTCTTCTGCCTTTCTTTCCTTATAAAAATTTACCTACCCAACTCAAACAAGTTCATAACAATGCGAAATTAACAAAATAGAATAGTTGAAGTCCAATAAAAAAGAAAAAAGACACCCTTTGGATCATCTACTCTCACATAGGGGAATTACAACTATACAGCAGTAGTGATTACCAAGGACGCAACCTGAAACCTGAAATCGACGCAGTGTTCCAATCAAAATGTAAAAGCCCTAAAACGTTTTCTTAAACATTCGCAACCTCAGAATGCTGACTAAGCTGGTTACACATCAAACATCTTATCACATAGTTCATTCTAAAATCTAAACTGTTCATTTTTTAGAAGTGGCAAATGTTTGTACAACCCTGGAAGTGGCAAAGGAAGCATGATAGTGACGAAGCACCAAACCTCTCGTTTTGCATTACTTAGACGGTCATTTTTTTCCCTTAAACATACACTAGTACTAAATTCTAATCATGTACACGCTATAGGCCAACATGGGCACTTTGCACCCTTAAACGTAATCATCTCTAAGTTGCAATCCACCCCAGGATTGAACTCTCTTCATTACACGTTTGTTGATTGAACACATCAAAGCCGAACACAACACGAACAACCCACAACACCTCACATATCACAGAACTACAAATTCACAACTGTGTGGCCGCACCAGAAACATCAACCAAAAAACTAAGCTACACTTTCCTCGACCCATGACCTAGAAATCCAAAAACGAAATCAACCAAACAAATATACAACAAGTTTTCCATGACTCAACAAAAAGAGCAAAATCAAAAAATATCACACGCAATTCAAACAAATTCTTTGCACCTAGCCGCCGCCACCGACGACTAAGAGTCATTTGTTCGACGGCGACGGCGACGGCGGCCGATTGTTCCCAGAAGGGAGGGGTGTGAAGGGGAGAAGAGGAAGCTTGCCTGTAGTTGCAATGGCGATGAAGATGAAACGAGAAAGGGTTTACTCGCACTCGCTCAACGAGAAATGGGATCTCCTCGTCGGTTTTTGGCAACACTGCTTCAGAACAATGATAGCAGGGCAAAACCCCAAATTGAGGCTAGTGACGATTGATCCTGGTCGTTCATCTTTCCCCCTCTCGTTTTTTCATTTTTATTCCTTTCTTTTCTTTCTTGGAGAGGAGGTAACGTATTTTGCAATTTCATTTTTCTTCACGAAGTGTGTAACTATGAAGGCTTTTAAGAAGTACCATGAACTTTGGATGAATCAGTTGTCACCGTTGAAGTTGAAACCAAATGGGTTGTTCGATTCATTTGTTTTTAACTAATGTTAATAAAATGATTCGTTTGTTTTTCAACGTGTAACTTGAACATGAAAATATATCAAATAATAAAACAAATGAATATTTTTACTTATGATATTTTCTACGTTACATATTAAATATAATATTTTTTAATTATTTTACAAAATATATATATCGTTTTTTATTTTCATGTTTGGAATTAAATTTATATTAAATTAAACACATTATTATATCACACCTCATCAATTTCTTTCACATACTTTCACATCAACTTCCACCATCATAAAAAAACATTATACATTAATCAAATTCAACTCCCACATAAAATCTTGTGTCGAATCAAATTGTTACACATAATTTAAAACGGAGAAAACATCATCCTATATCACATTATATGAATAATCCATAGAAATGGATTGTATGTAACTACAGTTGATTCAGAAGTTCATGGTCTTAATAAACCATATCTCCGATTATTAATAATTGACTTGTTTCGAATTTCGATAGCTTCCATTCCTCGTAACCTCTCCATAATCTTTTCTGTTACTCGAGTTACATATATCGCATCAAAAATATCCCCTTGACAATCGGTGCGCATTATCAACCGATTCCTCGCCCATCATCGCGCAACCAGAATCTCCCTTTCCCAATTCCACCACCGCCACCATGGCCGCCTCACACATCATCCCCACCACCTTCTCCTCCTCCAAGCTCCACCACCTCACCGCTCCCCTCGGCACCGTCGCCTCTCCTCCCATCAAGCCCCGCACCGCCCGCCGCCCTCTCCTCAAACGCCGCCGCCGCACCATAAAAAGCTCCTCCTCATACGGCGACGACGACGAAGAGGCATTCGGATTCTTCAGCGGCGACGGAGGCGGAGGAGATCCGTACGGTGGTGGTGGAGGAGGAGGTGGAAGATCGAGCTCCGGTGGGGGCGGGTGGTGGGAGCAGTGGGAGGATGAGTCGTCGGCGTCGGCTGATTCCGATCCGGCTTTCCATCACGTCTACGAGGTGCTGTGTTGGATCGTGTTCTCGAATTGTGTTAGTTTCGCGGTGAAGAGGATCGGGAGATTGGTGGTGTTAGGGTTTGTGAGGGGGAATGGGAAGGTCAGATTGGGTTGACGAGATCGATTAGGATTTCGGGGAATTTGGGGATAACCTTATAGCTTCATGATGGATGGCAACTGATCATGGACGATTTGTGTATAAATTGTCATATAGATTTGATTTATTTCGTAGTTTATGTCAATTGTGTTTTTAAGGACAGCGATCGAGTTAGATGTTTGTGTTCACAGATTGATGAATATGCACTTGAGTGATGTTGCTAATTCCTAAAGTCCGTTTGGTCGACATGTTGATTTATAACAAGAACATAGTTACCAGACATGGAACATGAAGCACAGACCAAGCATACGAAAAGCACATTAGCACATCACATCCACATTCGATTGCCCTTCGTAGAGGCGGATACCATTCACTTGTAACAAAAATCTGCCCAGGTAGAGAATTGTATCATTACAAGTCCCATAGTTAACCATCATAGTTCAGCTCTGCCAAGTCGTCGCCGGCTTTGATACTGATATGATCTGTTTTCAGTTAGTGCTGGGAAAGAAAGGAGAAATCGAGGGAGGGAGAGAGAAGACTTACGAAACATAAAAGAGAAATCCCAAGCTTGAAGTACAACTAAAACAACAAAGCCAACAAGACACAAACTGCATAAAACAACCTGATACAAAGTGGGAGGGGTCCGGGAAATTAAAATCAGCAATACCAAGTCTGTCTCTCAAGGATTAACAATCCAATTACATAAAAACCTTGACACAATGAATTATATCCGAACAAATACTATTAGATTATTTTACATCAAGGAATTCCAACAGTATCTTATTAACATAAAATTAAGAAACACAATCAAGTTTTTACAACACTCTACGGTTGCATCTGTCTCCGTCTAGGAATAGGAGGCTTATTTTCAGGCCACGGCATGCACTTCTTGGACAGCTTCATTGGAATATTTGAAACAAGAGCCGCACACGTTGGGTACAGCTGAAAAATTTCATCACAAGATTGGTCCCTTGAATCATACCCAATGAAGTTTGTTCCACAAATCCTGAGGAACCAAACTTCATATTTATTGACAGTGATGCGAAACCAAATGTCGCAGGGTAATTGTGGATTAACTTTGAAACTGTACAACTTTGGCCAAGATTCCTTCACTCTGTGCTCTTTCATAACCCAGATCTCAAACCCACCTATTTGGAGCTCCGACACGCCACATAAGCAATCATCTAAAACAGATAATCTCGCACTCCGTACGAGCTTGCAGTCAGGTGGCGGAATCTCAGCCCATCTTTCGTCATGTATGTTGGAACAAAGTATACGAAACTGATCATCATGATAGAGAAGCCAGCTGTGCAAAGCATCCCCAGCAAACACAAATTGTTTCACGGATCGATTCTTCAGTGGGTCGGGCAACGGACATGAAACGATGCTCCAAGAATTGGAATTGAGGCTGTAAACCACAACATGCGTGGCGAAACTCGCGAAACTCCAATATCCAACAAGCTCTTCATACACGACGACAAGAACCTTACAGCCATCGCATAGCCGATCATAACCAAACCCCATGCACATCCAGATCCTCCTCGCATTGTCCCGTAGCGTCAAAGGGATACAAGGCACAAATCTATAGGTTCGAGTAACTAGGTTGCATATAATCAATTTTGCAAAATAGGAAACGCAGACCAAGCCATTAGAAGAGCGAACTATACTATATGACGGCAAAACAACACGAAGCAGCAACCCTAGTGACATACAAATTTTGCAGTCATGCTCGTCCATGAGTGTCCTGAGAGAAAAGCACTCCCTAGCCACGCTCGGATCAGTAGGATTCACGATGTAGCACACGCCATGCTTGTCAAGGATGAGTAATACCGTGGAACTGGACTGCACAGAACGCTATATTACAGCTTGGAGAAACTGTGATCATCAATCATCCGTTGCCAAGTTCTATACACGGATTTGAACCGAACCAAAGACTTAAACGGTAGCCATAACAATATCTCCCTGATCAAATCAAATGGTATACTCTGCATCACCAACGACTGGTTTGACGTCTCCTTGTCCTCCACCAGTGCCAAATTCTAGACACGGATTTGAAGCGAACCAAGACTTAAACGGCTTCCTGATGAAATCGAATGGTTTATTCTGCATCACCAACGCCTGCTTTGGCGCCTCCTCGTCCTCCACCAGTGCTTTCGTCTCCATGAGATATTGATGGGTCAAACTGTTTTTTATGTTTTGAGAAGGCAGAAGGATTTGCGCCGCAAGGGTCAGGAGCGTTCTGCCTTCTGAGAAAGGATAGGAGTAGTTATTTATAGATAATATAAAAGGGAACGACACTTCCTTTCATCCGATCTTAAAATAATCAGTTACCATCATTGAAAAGATTCACTTTACTAGTATTCTGAAACTGCCTCCTGGTTATTGAAGTTTTTTTTTTTTTTTTGGGATAATTTATTGAAGATTTTACGAAGCAATAAACACAAGATGAATATAGATCTTATTAAATACTAATCATTACAAAATATAACAAAGGAAACCTTATTTTGTTTAGCAAACCTTAGAATATACTGAGTGAGTAAATGTTCTCCGTCAATATATCATTACTAGTGTTCAACAAAAACAAAAATAAAAAAAATATCATTACAAGTGTGTAACCCTGATGCAACTTCAAACTTAAGCAAATCATGATATTCCCTTCGTCTCATATTTATTGAAATATTTTAATCCGATATGAGAATTTATGTTACAAGTGTTGAATTTGTGTGGATTTTGATGAAGAAAGAATATTTTTTTGGTGATAATGGGGTTTACTGTAACACTTGTGAGAGTAGATAATGAGTGTACTGTAGCAGATGAGATTGATTTAGTATTTTTCATGTTAAAAGGTTATCAAAAACTGAAATATTATAATTTTAAATTGATCAAATAAAAAAACGTTGCGATTAATATGAAATGAAGGGAGTAACTAATTTTACATTATTACTTCACTTATCTGATTGGTCAAAGTACATGATGGATTGTGTTGGATTGTACAGGCATACGAGGTATACGAGTTGCCGTGTTGGATTGTATTACTTCCGTCTCATATTAATCGTTACGTTTGATTATGTAAACAAAAAATTACGAATGATCGAAGGGACAATCAAATGAAGTTCATTGTAAATTTATCGTAAAATATTAAAGAATATAAAATACGAAGTATAATCCTGAGTTGAAATAAAATTTATACCATATTATTTATTGATAAAAAATAACACATCAAAATACGTAATAAATAAAATGATTTTTGTATAATATTGCAATTGTTATGTGATGGAAAGATTATTCTCGAATTGTGTCCATTTCGCGATGAAGAGGATCGGGAGATTGGTTGTGTTAGGGCTCGAGAGGGGGAATGCTGAGGTTGGGTTGAGATGAGGAGATTGGGGATTTGTTGGTTCGAGTTCGATTACGGTTTCGAGGAATTTGGGGATTTGTTAACGGTGGATGACAATTTAGAATTAATCATGGACTATTTGTAAATGTTGTAAAGATTTGATTTATTTCGTTGTTGTTTAATTTATTTGTTTTGATTTTCTCTAATTTGTGAATGGAATGGATCCAATTCGATGTTTGGGTTCGTAGATTGATGAGTTTAAGAATTGATCATGAGCTTTGTGAGCACAGTGTGCAGTGTAATGTTGGGCAAATTCTCATCTGTAGGGCTTAGATAGACTCTAGCCTTGTGTGTATGTCACACTTACATTAGCTGGATGTCTAACAAAAGATTTTTTTATGATAAATCACACATTGTTAAGTTGTCATCATTGACGTTTTACAGTTCCAATTAGTAATTCTAGCAAATTGGGATGCTCACAAAGATAAGTTCTCTTAGGTGGTGTTTGGATTGAAAAAATTGGAGAAAGATTGAAATGCATGAGAAAATTCTTATTTTATTTGCATGTAAAATCGCAATGGAATATTTCATTGGAATCACATTCTTTCTCTAACTTCACTATTTACGAGTTTGTACCAAAAACAAGAAGTTGGATCCCCTGTTGTAAACTACAACAGGGTGCTGTAGATTAAAAAAAATTCAACCCCTTTCTTTAAAAAAAAAACGTTTAAAAAACCCAAAAAAAACTGTAAGAATTAATAATGAACCCTAAAAAAATCGAAATTGAAAACATTTGAAAAAACTCAACCCTTAAAAGAATTCATACAAGAGACAGAAGAACACTGTAAAACCCCAGAAAATTGAGATCAAATAAATATCAATGAATATAAAAAAATTATGACTAAATAATAATTGTAATTGACAAACGTAGCGAGAATATGCATTTTCTCCTTATATAATAAATTAAAAGAGAGAAACGAATCTCATTTCAAAGTTTTGAGACGTAACATTACGTTCATAACATTAAAACTTGTGACGAAATTGGAATAACTTTTTGTCGCGAAAAAATTTAGAAAATTATATGCTAATTAATAACATGATTTTTTGAGCGTGCTGATAAAATTTGAGCGAAGACTGTGAGAGATATGAGATTAATTAATCCTGCGATTAAACGAATCGGGGACGTTATTTTTTAATATCCACCCACTCCCCCACCATGATCACCGCCTCATCCACCTTCCGCACTCTCTTCCACCCAACTCACTTCTCCCCCACCATGATCACCACTTGAATCACTGCACTCATCCACTCATTCTAACCTTAAGGTAGGAAAATCAATCTAATTCACTTGCTCTAGATTCTCTCCTTCTCTTACCTCTCCTCCATTTTCTTGTTCTTCCTCTCTTCCATTCTTGTTTGATTCCCTTGTTTGCTTTCAAGGATCACAACAGGTGGGGATGCATCGTGGCAGCAGCTGGGAACGTGAAGGAAGAGGGAAGGGAGCTCGACGCATAAAAATCATCCAAGGAAGCAACTAAGTCGAGATTCACAACCAAGGTAAACGATCTTCAAAACAAACCTAACGAGAGGGTGAGCTTCGCTAAACTTGTAGCTTAGTGTCATACAGTCCATTTATAGATAATAACGAAAGAAACGGTAAGTAAAACAAGTCACAGATGGTTGAAATGCGTTTATGAGTTAAAAGACGAGTTATACTCGTGAGATCCGAAAACCTAAGATTTTACGTATCAAACAAACCCAAAACTGAACTAACATGACAAAAACTAAGTAAATGTTATGTTAATGATGTTTTAGATCATTTGGGATTAAATTGTTTGGATAAAATGCAAAAATTAACAAACCAGCCAGAGACGTTTCTAGACAGCTTTGACGTTCGACATTAGAATGTATTTTTTCAGTAAATGAGTCTTGAAACAAAATTATAGAGGACTTCTTGGCGTTTTCAATGTGTCAAGGATCACTCAATTTGGTTAATAAATGAAGAAGTTATGCGCGTTTAAAGTTAACATAGGAAACCAAAAATCTGGATGCGAGCACACCGTCTGAATTCTGGCAGAAGGCTCACAGGCATGAGCCTCCCTACCTCATGCCCGTGACCTACCTGGAACAGTCCAAGAAAGGTTTTTCAATGTATTTTATACGCCGTATCAATCCATATATGTATTATAACTGTTAAGATACAGTATTTGAAGAAGAAAACATGAAAAAATTATGTAATTAATCGTACGTAGAACCAAAAAGGATTTAGTTTGAATAAAAATACGTAGCAGTTTATGTATTTATATAACATACATGATTATGTAGTAACAATAAAACGTATGAAAGAATACGAAGGAAATAGTATACATACTTATGAATGTATAATATGTACGAATATGTAGTAATAACAGAATATACGTAAGGAATACGTAATAACGTACGGATTGTATTTGTACTAATACAGGAATAGGAAATATGATTTGATTTCACGAGTTAAAGTAAACAAACCAAGAACCTGTCAACAAGATAACGTTTAGATTCCTGATTTGGATGACGATACATGTTAATATATCAGTTGTCTATTAACGCATGATGGGTAGTTTTGTCCTGTGCGCTGTGTTATGTTTGTATTTCCGTGTTATTGTATGATTGTATGGTAGCACTTGTAGCTTATCGTAGTTCATGATATCTTAACCCTGATAGTCCTAATGCTAGGGTTTGGGTAGGTTTTTCTCCGTTAACCCTGTACGTTATATGAATGTGATAAAGACAAGTGCTAGATTTACAAGGTTTGACACACGACAATGAACAAAAGGTTAAGGTTAATACAGATTAATCCTATAAATGATGTCATGTTAAAAATGAACATGCAAAATATGAATGAATTCATGAGAGGTGAGGTTAAACTCTGAGTTTGTTAATCCTACTGAATTGTTATACTGTGACTTGGGGAAGATGTCAGGTTAAACTGTACAGGGATGAGTAGTTACGACTAATCATCTTATACGCGTAGATAACCCTGTGAGGTTGTCAGGTTGTGGGATATCTCGCTGCAGGAGACCCTTGGACGTTGTTACAGGTTGATCCCCTGTTTCGAGTGATCCCGGACTTTAAACTTCTAGAAGAAGTTATGGATTTACATGTTTAGTTAAGGTCACAGTGTTAACAAGAGGGTATTTGTGATCTGTCATGAATGTTAATTATATAATAGATTTTGTTGTGACACGTTACTGAACTCGTATAGCTCACGGCGTTACTTTTCTTCTATTTCTTGATTTTCATCTTTTCAGGTGCAAGACTTGAGGAAGGATTTTGATTAAGTTATAATACTGTTTGTAATATTAATGCTTTGGACAACATTTCTAAGTTTCTACGGCTTTAATATATAATAAATAAGTAAACTTGTGGATCTAATTTGATAATGTTTTAAGTGTATTTTCATTGGATTTATTCTAAACCAAGTTAAGTTAGATGACCTAGCTAAGGTTCGTGGGACCTTAGCGACGGTAATGTCACGTGGGTTTTCAACAAAGGACATGAAAATCGGGACGTTACAAACACATAACCCTAAAGCCTAGAAATCAAGACAAATATAAACTATTGGATTAAAAACAATAACGTCCCGAATCCACAACGGTCCTAAATACAACTCATAAAATATTATTCGAACGGTAACAAAACTCATATTTACAAATCACAATGCAGCGAAAATAAACCCAAATTACTGCACAGTCGACAGGGTCAACCCAATACGTAAAAATCCAATAACCTCAATACTTGCAATCCTTTGAGCTTTTTCCACGTACTCAGATCAATCACCCTTGTCTTATTAACCTGAGAACATATTTGAAAAGAAAAGGACAAAACAGAGTACGAATGAAAGCAAGTTCAGTAATAATTATAATGGCTAAGAGGGCCAAGAAAAGGCATTTCTAGGAAATCCATTCTCAATTAGTTGACGTTGTCATGACGAGTTAAGAAATACTAGAATGAAATCAGTGGCCGAACGGTATTCAAAAATCACTCTTTACTAATATCGCAAACCTTGTCCCAAACCATTTATACATTTCGCAGAATTCGCACCCATCCACGAGGGCCCAATAGAATATACACCACATGAGGTATGGAATTTGTCGATCGATCAACTGGATGTCATGACTCTCCTTCCATCTCCGACAGAAAGGGAAATCATCATCTCAGTCGTGTCCATTGTAACCCACTCGACTCATAAGTCAGTAACAAAATTTAGTCTAAATGACATGATTAGACACCAAGAAAGAGATCATAAAGTCAATGAAAAACCAGTGTAAGGCCATAACCATTCCTAGAACGAGTGCACAAGGAGAGATAAGTGAAATCAGACGTGTAAACTGCTTCAAACAAATGGCCGAACTCATAAAGGCAATTATCGGAAGAATTAGGACCAAGAAAATGAGAGACCAATATAATTACGTACCAGAACTCCTTTTATTACTCGCATTAACACACATGCTGTCGCTTCTTGGTTTGTATGAAAATACATCTCACTCAAGGCTTTCAATCCCTAGTATTAATAAAATTGTAGTTCAGCACAAACTGACAACACCGCACACTACTTCACGTTTATAACTTATCAATTCTAATTCCGTAAAACAAAGCAACAGTAGAAACTGTTCATGGACAATCGCAATACACAAGATCTCACTGTTTTCGAAATTCAAAACAAAAAAAATAAAATTAATTTGAATTTGTTTTTGTCTATTGTTATTATCCATGAGTAACTTTTGCTGCTGTTTTACTTTTTAGATTTTAATTTTGCATTTTACCTTCCGATGATCATGGTAACCTTTCTAATGCTTCTTCTTATTACCCTTATTCTCATTTTAAAGCCATTCATATCAACAACTCAGGAACGATTACTAAACAACATAAAAATAACAGTAAAAAAGTAGCCATGATGTTTGAATTAGCAACCCAAGCCTTACCTAAACCCTCAAAGCCTCATCTTCTAACCTGGAGACTTAATCTGCCTTTCACCATCATTCTAGATGACAGCCGATCAACCATTGCTAAAATAAAAACAGAACTCATCAAAAATATATGTCGAGTCATATCAGTTTCGAGAATGACATATTGTTGGACCGGAGGTGTACAAAAACTTCAGGAAGGTGTGACCGAAGGAGTATCATGTTCGACTTCGTAAGCAATGAATTTCTCATCATGCTCAATAACTTTGGGGCACTGTTTATAATAAAGGATTAGTTTTGTAATTTTTTGCATGACATCAGATTTCAAAAACAAACAAAAATTTTGAAGCCCCTCAAAGTTATTTTAAACCTTAAACCAGTGATTTTAGACCATCACAATACAATGGATCCATAAAGACGGAGTTCAGTACAGGTCTCTCAAATGCGACAAAGCTTAGATATCTCAGCTGAAGTTCGTAACTTCACAACAAGACGTTGAGGGAAGGCCATTCAGATCCAGCCATCCAGGATACTTGAAGAAAGGCATAACCAACGGAACTTTAGTGCTTCTTCGAGACACGGACACCAGCAGCTTAATTTGCACCTGCGACAAGTGGTCTTTGTGTGCTGTCCACGGACCCTAAGAACCAGTACTGGCACGAACCACGGTTCTTGTTCATGAGCAAATAATAAACTTAAGATATCGTATTGGCATTGGTAACAATAAGTTGATTCGTCAGCATGTCATAACTTGAGTAAATCACTTCAAGGCAAGGCCAAATAACTACCAATGCCATCGAAAGGTCACTCTCGGGGATCATATGGCGGCTTACTACACCCCTCAGCATTGGAAATGAAATTATCGCATCAGATCTCAATACAATACCAAGAGGAAAGTACATCATTTTGATTGAAATCGAATAGGGTTGGAATTTATCTCATCGGACAAAATTTCAGATTTGGAAAACTAGCATCGGTCTTCCATGGGAAAAAAATGGTTTACAAGAATAAGTATCATGCGACACAGAAACTTCAGCACCACACAGAGTAACAGGGTTTACAGCAGCTGCATTCGCATCTGATCTTTTTTTCTCTCTTTTTTTTTTTTTTTTCTGAAAGGCCGCACCTGATCTTCTTTAGACGTTCAAGATCATCTCTGGGTTTCTTGTCAAGTGCATTGGATACAACTTGGGAATTCATTTCATCTTTAAAGTCCTCCGGGATCAGTCCGGGATCTTAAAGGGCATAATTGTTAAAGGGCGTAATTGACATAAAGGTTGATGAGCAGAAGAAAGCAATAGCATATAATGCAAAAGAAACATTAATGATGGCCTTGATGTAACATGTTTGTATGTTCGGATCGTTACACATGATAATACGACCACATCACTTGCCCTTCACAATGTCACTGGCATTACGTCACTGCAATTCACGTTACAATTGAAAACACTTGTAAATGAAATTCGAAGACATGGAGAGAGTAGAAGCAAGATCGAGAGCGGTAAATTACCATTTTCGCAGCTCGAGTGTATCGGTAAGTGAACCGGTCGATGCAGAGAGATCTGTGAGACGAGAGAGGTTGCGGCGATGTTGAAGGGGGGAGCGAGACAAAATACTTAGACAAATGTTGGCATGGACTTAAGAAACATGCATGACCGCATGCCATTACATTCTACAGTTGCATCCTTCTCCGTCTAGGGATAGGAGGCTTGATTTCCACCCACGGCATGCTCTTCGTCGACAACTTGGTAGGAATACTCGATACATATGTTGCGTCCGTAGGCCATAGATCAGGAAAAACATCATTATAGGATTCATCCCTCGAATCATATCCAATTTCCCAATTATCTTGATGAACCAAGTTTCATGATTGTTAATACAAATGCTAGTCGGGATTCCGTACCAAAGCAAATGTTCTGGAACAGCTTCAATACTTTATAACTTTGTCCAGGACTCCCTTATTGTGTGGTCTTTCAACAACCAAACGTCAAGATTATAAATAACACCTCTTTCCCACACCGATATACCACATAAGCAGTCATCAAAAACTGATAAACTCACATATGTCTTGCGACAAGGTGGTGGCGTCTCATCCCATCTTTCGTCATGGATGTTAAAACTAATAATTCGAAAATCACCTTCATAGCCGAGAGCCATGTAGACAGCATCCCTGGCAAACATCAACTGTAGGATGTGAATCGACTTCGGTGAGTTGGGCAACAAACCTGAAACATTCTTCCAGGAATTGGAATTGACGGTATAAACCATAGTATGTGGTATAAAACGACCACCTCTAAACCATCCATACACAATGACTAGAATCTTACAGTCATTGGAAAGCCGATCATAACCGAACCCCATGCACCTCATGGCGCTCTTAGCCTCATCTTGCAGCTCCACAGGTAAGCAAGGCACAAACATATAGGTTCGAGTAACAAGGTTGCATATAGCCAACTTCGCAAAATGAGAACCAAGCCATTGTATGATCCAACTATAGTATATGTTGGAAAATCAAAAGTGGGTACCATGAGCTCTGCTTGCGTCATACAGATTTCACAGTTATGCTCATCCATCAGTGTCCGAAGAGAGAAGGACTCCCTGGCCTCGCTGAATTCAGGAGGATTACTAGCACTTGCCATCCCTGTCCAGGATGAGTAGTATCTTCGAACTAGATTGCATTGAACGGCTATAATGCAGCTCCGAGAAACCCTTGTCATCTATCATGTTGTGCCAAGTTCTAGACACAGACTTAAAGCGAAACAGAGACCTAACCAGTAGCCATAACAGTATCTCCCTGATCAAATCAAACGGAATATTCTGCATCAGCAACGCCTGCTTTTGCCCCTCTTCGCCCTCCACCAGCACCCCTGACTTCTTCATAGTGGCCGTCTCCATGATTTAAGTGTGTAGGCGGAATCTGATATTGAAGGGTCAAAGAGTTTGATAAACAGATGATGACGGATATACAGGGGTAGTTATATTTATATATAGATACAAATCAAAGAAACGAATTCCGCCAATAAAAAAGAATCCCACTTTTTTTCAACAGAGGTTAAGATAACAAGTTATTGGCCAAAAGATTTTCACTTTAGTGTTATTTGGATTTTGAGGATAGTGAGATTTGAACCCAAGACTTTCAAGAAGAAGGTTGAGTCGAACACCACTAAACCAACCCAGGTTGGTTCACTTTAGTGTTATTTTTTTTATTTTTATTTTTATTTTATTTTTTTTTATTTTTTTGATGACGAGGGTGTCCGGGCCAGCTCGCGCGCACCTCGACTAATCCCTCGGACACTGGCAAAGCGCCCCC
>JAOVYX010019473.1:0-18440 GCA_035668315.1 Drosera spatulata | reverse complement strand
AATTGCAAAACAGATCGAGGCAAGGCGCCTGCTCCTCCTGTTCATGGAGAGACACAGCAAAATAATGCAAGCCAGTCGAGTAGTTCTAGCAGTTCTAGCAGCGACTCTTCATCAAGTGGTACGGTCTTCAGCTCTTGTTTTCTTTCCAGTTGGTGATATCGTGTTTTAGTGGTGGTAGACTTCTCATTGACTTTTTTTTTTTTTCCACCGTGCAGGTTCGGACAGCAGTAGCTCTTCAGACTCGAGCTCGGATGAGGGCCATTAACCTAGGATTGTTAATTATTCCATTGGCGAAGTAGAGGTATGGTCCTCGTCTGAAGAACTTGTATCTTCTGCATTTTTCTTGGGGGCAACTATTTTTGGTGATTTCGTACTTTTGGCTAGTGAGACAGTCTCCTTTGAGTAGCCATAGAAAGTTGATGAAATACTGTTTATCTTGTCGGTCTCTCATTAGCTCAGATATGTTTGCATACTATATGCTGATATGCATATGCATGTTTTGCATACTATTTGACTAGCGTATCTTTGGAGCGGTTGATTTTTTTTTTAATGTGTTAATATTTTGTTCATGTTTTGGAAGTAACGATTTCTGATTGGAACTTTTTCTGTTATCTCCAGGTAGTATGGCCACACCTTTGAAGATGCTTGGCACTTCAGCGGATTCAATGTTTATATCTGATGATATAGGGGTTGCAGCGTGTGCAGGCGCGTATTGGGCTTTTGAGGAATGCTGTTGAATTGCCATGCCTGTTTGTGCTCGCTGTTTTGAGTTTCTGACCTCCCATGATTCGAGTGAAGTATCGGAGGGGACTTTCAAGGAGCGTGATTCTGTATGATATGTGGTAGGTTTTGGGTAGTCTTGCAAAGGTTGCATAATGATGTGTATTTCCCCAAGCGCTGCTCACTCTTTTTATCGGGAAGGGTTCAGTAGGGAAGTCGACTCCTGCCAATGGATGGCTTCATGGAAATAGTTGCTTTTGGCTTTTGAGTCCCTGGGACGTTAGCTAGCGTAGCTTCTCACATGTATAGTTGTGCTTGACTCGGTAGTGTATTGTGGCTGGTTATGTAGTTTTGAGTTAGTATGACCATGTTAATATTCAGATCCTGTAGCGGTTTCTCCATGTTCTTTATCTGCAATTTCGGAAATGTTGCTGGCTGCACTTGTTAGTCCGAGTGCTTACAAGTGAAATTTTGTTAAGAAGAGGTCATTACACCATCTCACCTCCTGAGTCGAACAATCAAAGCAGAATTTTAATGGAGGTGGGCTTCTTGGTAAAATATAGCTACATCACGCAATCCATGGTTCACCGTAGCCATACAAGGGCTCTCTATGATTTGCCAGGGCGCATTGCGTTTCACAGCATTGTATAAGACTTTAGAGAGAATGCTCGATACAGAGGCAAAACTCCAAGCCCACCAGTCTCCTATGTCTCAGAACATGCGCGTCGGCTCATGTTGAATCTCACAGGCGTAAAACCAAATTTCCTTGCAGCACCAGCTCCTTGCGAGCGGAAGAATGTCACGCTTTTATGGCATCAACGTCTCTATCACTTTTGCACAGTTCAGTTCTTATCCATCTTAGGACATCAGTGCAATCTTCGCGAGTGACAAAGTACCTTTGTGAGCAAGTGAAAATCAATATTTCAGGCTCCTCTGTTCCACTATAAAGACAAGCAGCTTGCACAATGACTAGTATGTTTTACCTGTTTTCTGTACGATATTTGTTCAGCTCACCAGCTTGTCTCCGCGTGGGTGGGTTCCTCTCAAACTCGAGAGATTCCGGCACTATCACCCTCCCAGATTCATCAAGATAAGCGTCATGTATGAAGTTCAACAGAATCTCCTGTAGGCACCGAAAATCCATCACGGGATTTCTTGGACAACTTTTGCTAGGACTAAAACAATAGAGGCAAATGGAAAGCTCCAAAGATTGATAAATCAAGTTGCTTCACTAAAGCTCAACTAGCAGTGAATTGTGATAAAGTTTGAGGTAAACAATCCATCAAAAATGTCAATCAAGGTTCTATAGAAAAGCATCACTCATTAGCATCAACATTTCAATCGTGCCAAGACATATGCAAGAAGTCACTTCCATGATTGAAATAGTGACATACCAGTGGTCTCGAACCATCCAGCCAGTGGTAAATGAGCTCATTACGGAACCATGTCGTCTGTCTTTTTGCAAAATGTCTGCAGATTACAGATGATCCTCGTGAATATACCAATCACCTCCAAGAGAAGTACTTATGCTAAATTCTGACAAATTGAGAATAGATGGAAATACTTCTAATTCAACATGATGGAACATGCAATTCCTTGATTCATTCATTCTCCTCTAGCATCTGGGGTTATATAGATTATGAACAGGACAAATTACAAAAATATACAGTGGACGGTGTCAGATTCTCCACTAGGAGATTAAGTCCTGCCATCTATGATCAGGAATTCAGGACCAAGTGCAATTCTAGTAAGTCAATTTCATGGATTTAACAAAAATAGGCCGTAAGTACAAATTCAACCATCTTCAATGTTTCAGCGGATATTTTGCTCCCTCATCATTAACCCCGAAAAAAATGAGTGTTGACTGAGCAACCTTATTATCTTTATGAAAGCGCATAAGCTAAGAGAATATAAACCTGGATGCTTTCTGAAATTCGGATAGAAATGCGATAAAGTCTTCACACGACGTCCGACCTCCTTGTTCTCTACAGTACAAAAGGTACTCCATAGCCTAAATTTAGAGAATAAAAATGGAATTAACCACCGAGCTTAGGATTCACATCAAAAAAGGGGGGAAAAAAAAGCAGCATGACATTTGCCAACTATGATAATGTGGAGTTTCTATTTGCCCAAAGCCAAATTCTTTTGTACCTAAAAAGGAGGATTGGAGCACATAACATAAATCCCAATATAAAATCTCGAATGCATAGAGGCTCATTAGAAAATTCGGTCATTTAAAAGCAGTTTAACAATTCCTCAATCATGATGTGTTACATCTACAGTTTTTCCCACTGAAGATCCTAATAAATTCTATCAGTCACATATGCATTGGAATCAAATTTGGAGCTCAAAGTTCAAGTTACTGATAGTTGCACCATCAAATGTGAAAGAACTACAGGATTCACTGGCATTTCTCATCTGGAAAATACCGTAATAAGGGTTCAACATCATGCCATGTAGAAGACATGGGTACATTGCTGAATAACAACAAGCACATAGTAACACACTATATGCACCTAGCACCATAAATGGAAAATAAGAAACCCCAACATTATACCTGCTTGTAGCCAATTGCACGAGTGGCCGAATTCATATTGGGAAGGAGACCTATGTCTAGAAGCCATTTAGCTTCGCACAACAATCCATCACTTCCTGCAAGATAAGAGCCAAAGATAACAATGTTCGTCCAGCATTTAGAAATTACATAACAGGTAAATAATAACAATTTTATCGCACCTGAAAGCATATCTTCACACCGCAAATCGATTGCTCTGTATAGATCCCGTCTGTGGCTTGATATGAAAAAACAGATAAAATTGTAGTCCAAACCATCTATGTTATCCTCATTGATTCCATTAGCGAAAGATGCAACATCAACTGAGCAGTCTTCAACGGGTGAACTAAGTTGCTCCCTGAACGATTCATATGGAACTGGAAATGCAGAAGGAGGTGATCCGGTAGCCTGAGGAGAAGCAATTCTTCTGAGAAATAAATCTATAAATGGACACACGAGATCCTCCAGTGCCAAGCATCTTTTCCTTTTCTTCCTTTTCTTTTATACAAAAAAGGACAGATAGGATTGAACGGTTATGCAGAAGAGGCAACAGATCATCAAATCGAGGTACTAGATGTTAAACCTTAATTATTTCCAGGCTTCCCCGTAAACGGTACCAATCATTCGCTGCCAGAGATTGTGCCCTCAGATCTCCGGCTTGAACTACTAGCTGAACAGCTGCATCCCAATCCCCAATCCTTTGATAATTTTTTAGCTGTGCATGCACATCAGTGGCAATTTCAGGGGATGATTTTGGAACATCTGGCTTCCCATAAATGAACCTTGCATGTTGAAAGACAAGAAATGAATAAACTGTTTTTTTTTTAAATCTCCTTTGATTGCTACAAAAAATACTCGGTGATTCGTCCAAGGCCTTATGATTTCATTACAGGCATGATCAACCCCTATAATATGTGCAGTTAGGTATCAAACTAATAAAATGGGCTTCTAACACAATCACATGAATGATATACTCCACGTACAACCGATGCATGAATTCATCTAAATAGATGACAACACCTTGATTCAATTATGAAAGGTGTATCCATTCATCTAACCCTATCCCTAGCTAGTCCCAAGACCGAAAAAAGAAAACAAGAGTAATGAGTCATGTAGTAAAAAGCAAACACGAGAAAATAGTGGTTGATCTTTCTTCATGAACAGGGTTATGACAAATAGTGGCATCGATGTAGGCAATCCAGTTAGAAGAACAAGAATAATCAATGAAGAGTTACATGGACCACGATAAAAATAACTAGACTCAACCTAAGTACCTAATGGACCAATCTTTATTTCACTTAAGAAAAAAATCGAAGTTTCAACTTTAACAAAGTCCAATGAAGTTTTGAATATTCTTTATGCTTGTTGGCCGAAGTACTAAATTGCAATTATATATTTAAAAATTGATCAGGATTCGAACCCCAAGAGATGGTCACAATTAAAATAACTAGACTCGAACATACCTTATGGACCAATCTTTATTTCACTCTAGAAAATATTCAAAGTTTCTACTTAAACAAAGTCCAATGAAACAATTTGGATTTTCTTCATATTTTTTGATCCAAGTACCAAATTGCAATTATATATTTATAGGCACTGTAGAAGAGAAAAGCTAAACTGATTATCCACACGTAGAACAAATCTCCCAGTTGGTATAATGCTTACTAAATACAACCTAGAAGAGATCATTAATCTTGATTTATGCAGTCAACATCTGTTGGAAAGCGTGCAAGAGACAATTGGGAGTATATCCTATTTTGCGCATCATAAGAAACTTAGTTACAGATCCTCAGGATTTTATCCTAACAAATTCTGACTAATTGCAGTAGATTTAACAGATAGCAATGATGGTTGCCGCACATATAATTGGACTATTAGAAACATAATCATGTTCAGAAACATTATTTGAGGCAGCTCAATGGTCAGATAAGTCATTAGTGCTTCTTGGTCAAGGAAGGTAGGCCATCACAAAAAGAGACCACTTAGCATGCATGAGACACAAGAGCCGGACCATCAAAGAAGCAAAAGAAGTTGAAGAGATCTTAAACAGAACAAAAACAGGTTTTTTCACTAAATTAAGAGGAAACAAGGGAAACAAACAGTGCCCACTACTGCACTGCACTGTCATACTAAGAAAACAAGCACAAGAAGAAGGGAACAGTTCAAACATCAAAGGTGCAGGGCATGCGAAAGCTACATCCATAATCGAGAATAAGAAGCATGTGAATCTCACCTATGTAAAAGGATTTATGACGTACCAACGCAAGTACAACCCAGTTCCGCCAACAACTATAGGAACACGTCCACTTTCTAAGATGTCCCTGGTAGCTCGTCTTGCATCCTCATAAAATTGTCCAACAGAGTAGTCTAGCAAAAAGTAGATGTCCAAAATATAAGATCCACCAAATGTCCACAAATATTCTTTATTTCCATCCACTTCACTATGATATCAATTGTCAACGTGGAAAGCATCTTAGGAAATAATACCTTGAGATGGGTGCAAGATATCCAACAAATGATGGCGTACTTCCTGGATTTCAAAAGAACATGTTGGTCATCTCTTTAAATTATCACAACAACTGAAGGAGTGCTACCTCTTATTAGATTGAATTGACAAAGAAAATGAATATCACACTGAAAAAAGCTAAAGAAAAATGATTTGTTTTTTCTCCCGTAATACTAGAACATACAATAACTTATTAAGTCAATCCAATAGGCACCTTCCTTTCTGCCCAAGATGGCTTTGCAGATCCCACATCAAGACCTCTATAGACCTGCACGGAGGAACGAATACCAAATATGAAAAGAGAAAACACACACCACACAACGAGACAATGGCGCCATAAAGCTCTTTTCTTTTACATCAAAAAACTGATGAACCATTTACTACTACGAACATATGGAGGATAAGCTCACAGTGCATGTAAACGTGGAGAAAAGAGATCAGGAGAAATACCAAACCCAGGACCTTAACTCTAGAAACAAGACAACAAAGCATCAACAAAATCATAAGTCTGAACAAAAGCGTTTTCCATTATTCTGAAGATAAATAATGCTAGTCGCAGTCTCTAACATATCCCAGTCAAGTTAAGCAACTCCTCGAAATTAACCCACCTCAATCTTCCAACTAAATGTGTTACTCAAACAAATAGCCCCAAGTATCCACGAGCTGAACCACATGACAATCTACATCATATACATTTTCCCATCATCGAATGCTCAGATCTTATGACGACACGGTACACCCAAATTTTTCCCGATCAACTATCAATTGGCTCAGATCTGATCTCCGATTCGACTAATTATCCCCCGATTTTGCTAATCCACAGCCCCCTTTAATCCAATCCAACTGACCAATCATCAAATACATCATTCTAGTCTCAAACCAATTCCGATTCCAACTTCCACTCCTCTTCCTATCCAAATCAACCGTGTTTAACACTTCAGACCCTAATCGTCCCTCGAATTCCGCCTTCATTTCCTCCAAACACTAGCTCTCCCCAACTCCTTTCTCCACCGACGTTTCCATCTCACACACACAAACCCTAACCCTAGGAAACAATACTCACATTATTCCACCAAATCAATTCCACACAAACACACACAGATCCCAAAACGATCTCTCGATTCGCCCTCACCTGAACGGAATCGGCGCTGATGATCTCGCCGTTGATCCGTCTCGCGAGCTCGAACGCAAGGCGGGACTTTCCGGCTCCCGTGGGGCCCGAGATCACGATCACCTTCTGCTTCTTCTTCTTCTTCTCCGTCGTCGTGGTATTCGGATGATTGCAGGAGGAAGAGGTGTGGATACACACGCGCCGCCGGAGAGTGGAGGGCGTGGGGCGGCGAGTGGGGTGCGCGCGTGGGAAGCGAAGGCACCATGCGCGTGGAGCGGCGAGTGCGTTCATCGTAATCGTTGCTTGGTGGTGCGGTTAATCTGATCCAAACATGGGACACTCGAAGAAAAATTGCTGAAGGAGGGATGAGCAAAAACGAACCGAACTGGACCCAAAAACTCGAAGAATTCGACCGTATCGGATTTATATCAAGATATTTTGATCGGGACGGGACATGAAGTTTTTTGGTACCGAGAAGTTGATCCAGTACAGGATGAATATTAGAAATCGTATCCATATGTCTTATATCTGATCGATATTATTAAACATATATAGTTTTTTTTGTTGAAATTATTTGATTATCTCTATCTTAATCAAAACAATGTCATTTTGGGTGGATCTTGTTCTACAAGAGGCAACTGAATCAGAGTTGATGGGTTACTGTAAGTTTTTTTTGTTACCAATACGGAAAACATGACCACTCATGCTTGTGTTTTAGATAGACAAAGTAAATATGGCTTTCGCGTAGTATAGCTTGTTTACAAGGATTTGCTATGGTAGCAGAGGAGGGGCTGAGAGGTAGGTAGAGACGGCAGACTTTACGCTGCCATTAACCACGTCGGGGTCTCCTCCATGAACCTGTTTTGGAATTTGAGGGGCGTGTTAACCGTTTCTTTATAATCTTTTTGTGTTAGTAGACTGTATTTGTGTCGCTAGGGCTAGTTAATTGTGCCTTGTGTCAGTTTCAAAGCTGGTAGTTGCTTGATATTGTTTTTATGACAATTAACGGAGGAATGTCCCGAAATTCCCCAAAATACCAGAAATCCCGTACTGATGGACCAAAGAACTGATACCGAAAAATTGATGCGGGACAGGACAAAAATTTTTAAAAATCGGATAAGTCGGGACGGGACGAAGAATGATCAAGAGCCGGACCGTCCCGTCCCAGGCTCATCCCTATGAAGGAGTATCATACTACTCCCTCTTGCATCATGATTTTTGTTTCTTATGTAAGCAATTGGGCGGTTTATGTTACGATTTGTCCGTAGATGATCAATCAATTATCGTAAAACATTAATGTTAATTTAAATTATGTATTTTAATTTTGGATCAGTAATATAATTTTCTTACTTCATTTAGACGAATAACGAACTTCCTTAACATACGTGTTGAAAAATACAATGATGACGCGGCATTGTTATTAATTCTGAACGGAGGAGTAATTTTAACTCGTGTTCCAAAACATTCAAAGATTATTTTTCAAGAAAATGATGCAAGATACGCATCATAAAAATTGTTCAAAAGAAATCTAAAAGCACGTCGTTTGGAGGAGTAAAGATGATTCTCAAGTTGCATGTTGAATAATACGAGAAAACAATGTTTATTTGGAGCAAGGGTCAAGTCAGTGAGTAACAACTTTTTCCCCTCGTGATGTGGTCAGACGGATAATCCAGCTAAAAACGACCAAGAACTTGAAATAGATAGAATCTTTGTATAAATTGAGACTAAAATCATACGTTCATGCGCATGTTATAGTTAGATCGAATAAACACATTGGTTCTAGTTCATTAGCACTTCATGGCTTACATGCACTTCACCAACTTGTGGTTGCATTGTCCAACTTCAGAAAATTCTTGAATTTCAAGCTAATGATACAGAACAACAACAACAATAACCATATCACTAGGGGAAAAAATGGAATGAAAAATCTCTTTTCCAATCCTCTTGCAACAACAAACCCAGATGACAACAATCCAACCATCCTCAACACGCCGAATGCACTCAATCTTACCTATCGTGCTAGCCTGTGTCCTCCTACTAGGAGCAGCAAGGCTGGTGTTCGACGACCTGAAAAATGACGACATCTTTACATGGCGATTTTGGTCACTGCGGGGCAGCGAACCAAGGAAGAGTAGCGTAGGTGATGGAGGTGCCAAGGAGGATGACATTGAAGATTGCAATGTGTTCGAAGGGAAGTGGGTTTGGGACAATGTGTCTCGCCCGCTGTATACGGAAGAAAGTTGTCCCTATTTGGTTACGCAAGTGACTTGCCAGAGGAATGGGAGACCTGATGATTATTATCAGTTCTGGAGATGGCAGCCTAACGATTGTAATCTCCCAAGGTAAATATATATACCATTTCGAAATCACGTAAGTTAGAAATTTGAGCATGTAATGGTAATTGTCGTGTCCATGGTGGTCTTGTTTGTTTGGTTATAAATGACATCTTAATGGTCAAGGTTCAAATCCTGATGGATGCAACGACCTTTTGTGTTGAGCATGTACATAGTCTTATTTACGCTTTCAGGTTTGCCGAGACACATGGTTTATGCATTCATGGTGTATATCTATTTATCAGTTTCGCCTGATGAAATTGAAGAATTTGTGTCTAATTGATCATATGTTTCCACAGGTTTAATGCATTGAAGCTATTGGAGATCCTGAGGAACAAGAGGATGATGTTCGTAGGAGACTCGATTCAGAGAACTCAATTCGATTCGATGGTTTGCTTGCTTCAATCTTCGATTCCAGACAGCAAGAAATCTCTTCATAAGATTCCTTCCAAGAAGATTGTCTATGCCCAGGTTCCTCCCATAAACTGCAATGCAACCTCTCAACATTTGCAAAAGCAAATACTCATTCCCTTGTTCATGCAAATTTTCAAGAGTATAATGCAACTGTTGAGTTCTACTGGGCTCCCTTTATAGTCGAGTCGAATTCAGATCATTCGACTAATCATACAGTGCTTAAGAGGCTAGTGAAGCTGGACTCGATCGTTGATCATAGCAAGCATTGGGAAGGAGTGGATGTTTTGGTGTTCGAAAGTTACGTGTGGTGGATGTACAAGCCAATTATCAATGCAACGTAAGCTTTTTGCCATGGAAAATTTAACTGTTATCAGTGTTATAACAGTAATGTAGGCGAACTAATTACTTGCAAATAAAAGCTTCCAATAAACAATGCTCAAATGCCGCATTCCATAATAATTTGTGTAACGTGATTCTGTCTAAGTTTCCTTCTTAAATAGAGATCGAGTGCTCGTTCTGATATAAGAGGGTACAGTGTGACCACGGCATACAAGATCGCGCTACAGACATGGGCGAAATGGTTGGAGTCGAGCATCAATTCTCAGAAGCAGAAGGTCTTGTTCATGAGCTTGTCTCCAACTCATTTGTGGTGAGCGTTTCTGTTCTTCATTTGGTTTCTTCTTTTCAGTTAATATGAACAGTCCGACGACTCGCTCAATGATAATGTAATGGCTCGTGTATGGTTTCTCCAGATGAATACTGATGACAATAGCTTTTGTACTGACTCTTGAAAGCGCGCCCCATCAATTGTTGATCTAGTTCAGTTCTCTTCAAGTCATCTAAGCCTCGAAAAAAATCAATGGATAAAACAGACAGTTTTCAAAAGAAGTTTTATGCATTCATCATCAATGGAATCTACCTTGTATGCATCCTGCCAGTTTTATGCAGATAGTTTACCTCAAACATAGAACCTACAAACGCATTTATTCCGATACTGTTTGTATATTGACAACAGAAGTCATGCATTGTAGGAGCTGGGAATGGAATCCCATCAAGGAACCATACTGGGGAGTCGGCACGAGCATCGACGTTCAGAACATCGTGCGAGAAACGCTAGAAGGACTAAAGACAGACATGACGTTATTGAACATTACTCACCTGTCGGACCTCAGAAAGGACACCCATACGTCCGTTTATACAGAAAGGAAAGGCAAGCTCTTAACCAAGGAGCAGAAGGCTGACCCAAAAACATTTGCGGATTGCATCCACTGGTGCTTACCTGGTGTTCCTGATACCTGGAACGAGATTTTGTATGCTTATATGATACAGGATGGAGGGATTTGATCTCTCTCGAGTTTCATAGTACAACATAACTAGTTTATTTTACACGACTGTTCTAGCGTCGTCCAGTCTAACATCAGTATATGTCGTGCCAAAGTCACTTAGTTATGGACCCAAAATGTACAATAACACCAACAACCCAGGAAATCTCGTCAATTGCCAGGGTTGACATTGTACAATGTACAGGTAAATGAAAATGGCAAACTGTTCCCAGTTTCGACTTTGTGCACCTGAAAGCCTATGAACTGCTACTGGACTAAACATCTTCTCTTAGTGTATCACCGTAAGTCTGTGACAAACCTCGAGCAACAAAACTTCAAGTTGATCATCTAGGGCTTCAAAAGACGGAAGCATATGTGATCCCGGACAAGTTACTGTTTTCATGACATATGAAATAGTACAGATAGGTAATGTAGACTCAGCTGCCATAGGTTCACAAGGATGAGAACTTATTCAATTACTTATCTTTGTGAGATAGTGCTGCCGCCTTGATTTTTGAGCCATATGCACCTTCAAGAGATACCATGTAAGGGGTCGTAGTAGCTCGCCTATAGCAAACAAACACGGTGTAAGGATAGCCGGTCTTATGGCAACGGATGGCAGCTGAACGCCCGTCCCCTAGCTTCTTGACTCGTGAAACAACATACTCTTGCACCGTAGTTTCTTTTGGCACGGTCGAAGAGGATGCCTTGGCATCTCTCCCTAGCTCAGATGGACTCTAAGGTTGTCAGCGCAGTACTTATGTTTTGTAAGAGTCCTTTTCTTGCTGCTGGTGGTCAATGTTGCTTGAATCCGATAGGCGAATGGAGACCCTTTTTCTACCGAGAAACGATCAAGAATAAAGTTGCTGGAAGAAAAGGGTATGGACTCGACGACCTCACGAGGCAAAAACATGCTTCGTCCAATGTCTTCTGGGAATTTCAGGTTGAATTTGCTGCCAAAGTGTAAATCCTTCTCCACAAAAATACCAATGTGTCGCTGTCTTGATCACTTGATTGTTTGCAGCCAATTTTACAGCACCAGCATACCCACATCGTGCTACCTGCATTTTGACAGTCGAGAAGGAAAACCATTGATCATGCTCGTCTAAGGCACTCTTTTAATCCTCCACCATTAAATAAAAAAAAAAAACAGTTCAAAAAACCATATTTCGAGTGCATAGGGTCACGATTCCTTCAGCTCGATTTATTATTCTCTGTCGAACCAGAAAAAGAGAGCAAACAGCTCGTCGCGCTCATTCAATATAGAGCGTTGTTGCAGCAACCATATAAGCAACTGGAATGTTTCTTTCCTAGAGCAAACGTACCGTGCATTATATTATCCTTGATTGCTTGCGGCATTGGGGTATTGCCAAGCGCTGCTGTCCAGTAACTATAAGCTCCTGAAGAAGCATCTCCATAGCCAGTCACAACGCAGAGCTGACGAACATGGAAATTTCAGAAAAGTTAAAGCTTTGACACAACAGAAATATCGGTTAAAGGACAAAAACAAACAGAATGGTATGATCTATCCAGTGGTTCAGCAACAGTAATGGTTCAAACATAAAGATGGAAGTTCATAGCAAAACATGATGACATGTCGACTGGTGATCGCTACAACATGATTCTCGACAAGGACAAAAGATATGATTTAAGAACGAGATATGAGCTTAATTTTACCATTAGAAAGCCAAAGGTGGGAAAAATGTGCTTCATCATCTCACTGTTAAGTCAAGAACTACGGGAAGTTCTATAGTTTGCCTACGTATGATTAGCCCAAGAACTTTGCGATTATTCTGTGTGCATCTCCTATTCCGCAGCTTATCATATGCTGTTGGTGAAATTAATTATCAGCCAACTGACTCCAATGTGTATCGTTGTGTAGTCGACTTAGCTAGTTGCAAACGTTGCATATTTTGACGAAACCGCGAAGATTGACTTGATCATGGAATCTGTAACTAGGTCAAAAAAGGGACCTGTTTATGTTCATCACAGTTGGGGTGGTACTGACAATTGATCATTGAATATCAACTTGATCCCTTCTTGGTCCTTAGCTAATGCTACGCAATTGTATGAAGTTGCCGATGCGAGAACCACATGAATGTTCGACGAGGACTTCTGTTTATGACAACTTATTAAACAGAAGTCGGTGTAGCTGTGGTAGCTAGACATCATGGTAAAGGTTAAGCGTCACTAAGGGCACCAGTGCATATCTGCTTAGACGCGGCAGGAACCTATTTCCAGGAACCGAAATCTGTCCTTGAAGAGACAACAATATTTCCCACCAAACTCAATTTTGACTTCAGAATCCACAGCAAACTTAGCCATTTTCCTGTAAGTAGCACAACTAGACCACCAAATAACACTTTTTGGTGACAATGTTTGGTTCATCTGTCAAAACAGTTTCTCCAAGAAAACAATTCAAGTAAAGCGTCCACCTCTCGAAACAAGTCCTTTTCTCGAAAAAGCAAAAACCAAGGCGTGAATGGAACCACCAGTGCGCTCTCGAACAACTGGAGGCGGATGGAACATTCCATTCACAATACAAACTGAGAATATCACATACAAGATTCACCACTCTCAGCTGAAAATCAACAGCTTGTTTACTGGCGACAAGCCCAATTATCAACAAGCCTCGAGGATCATTCTACAGGATGTAAACTGCGAGGCTAGGCCAGGAGAGCTGACGGCCATAGCAGGGCCTAGTGGTGCTGGAAAAACTACATTGCTCGAAATTCTTGGAGCCAACATTCCTCCAAGCAAGATCTCAGGTAAAGTGTTTGCCAATGGCTGCCCTATAAACCCCAAAACCTACAAGAGATTATCTGGTTATGTCGCTCAAGTCGACGAGCTATACCCTCTGCTGACTGTGGAGGAGACGCTCATGTTCAGTGCGCTTTTGAGGTTACCAGTGGGGAGAAAAGAGGCTCTGGCTCGAGTCAGGCAGCTAATCGAAGAGCTGGGTTTGGACCGTGTCGCTAGTTCAAGGATCAGTGGTGGAATTTCTGGTGGTGAGAGGCGAAGGGTTTCCATTGGAGTTGAACTAGTTCATGATCCGCCGGTTCTCATGATAGATGAGCCGACTTCTGGTTTGGACTCAGTCTCGGCTCTTAACATTGTTAAATTGCTTAAATCCATGGCAGTTCACCAAGGAAAGATGATAGTTATCACCATTCACCAGCCCGGCACCCGTATCCTCGAGCTTCTTGATCGAGTCATCCTTCTTGACAAAGGTCACATTCTTCACAACGGGCCTACAGGTATCCTCCAGGAGAAAATTATAGCCGCTGGTAATGATCTTCCACTGCATGCTAATGTGCTCGAGTGTGCCATTGATGTCTCGAGCAGCTTAGCGAGGTTATCATCAGTCGACAAGCAAAGCAAGACAAACAGGAACAAAGATAAGTTATTCAAAGATATACCATCATGCTCAGGCGAGGAAATTCTCTGCTATCCCAATTCTCAGCTGGGAGAAGTCCTAATACTGGCCGAACGGTTCAGCACGAACATACTCAGAACTAAACAGCTTTTCACCATGAAAATCATACAAGCTGGTGTAGCAGGAATCATACTCGGTACAATCTTTAGCAACACAAGCAATGAGCAAGGACAACTATCTTTGCAATCCCGACTCGGGTTTTTTGCATTTACACTCACATTCTTACTGTCTTCTACCACGGAAGGCTTACCAATATTCTTACAAGAAAGAAGAATACTAATGCGGGAAACGTCTAGAGGAGCCTACAGAGTATCTTCCTACGTGCTATCCAACACCCTCGTCTTCCTTCCCTTTCTCGTAGTCATCTCCCTGCTTTACAGCACACCAGTGTACTGGCTAGTCGGCCTAAGAAGAGACTTGGCCGCATTCCTATACTTCTTGCTTGTGGTTTGGATGGTGGTTCTGATGTCAACCTCATTCGTCGCCTGCTTCAGCACCCTGGCGCCTAATTTCATCATGGGCAACTCGGTGATCTCAGGGTTGATGGGATCATTCTTTCTGTTCTCAGGATACTTCATTTCGAAGGGCAACATACCGAAGTATTGGATCTTTATGCATTACTTGAGCTTGTTTAAGTACCCATTTGAGTGTTTCGTGATCAATGAGTACGAAGGAGAAAGGGAAAATTCGATATGTGCACACGACGACGGAAAAGGATGTGTGCTATATGGGATCGATTTCTTGAGACAACAAGGTTTAGACGAGCAACAGAAATGGACGAATTTGCTCGTCATGACAGGATTTATTGTAGGCTATAGATTGCTTTCTTATTTTGTTTTTCTGTACAGATACTACAGAAGTAGGAACTAGATAAAACATGCAACTGGAAACCAAGCAACGATATTCATAAATTCCCTTCGCTTTTCTGCTCCAAGTGTTATTCAGATCATCGAGCATCGAAGATCAACAGTGTACATGGTACTCCGTATAAGTTCATGAACTAACCGTACCAATAACCGAAACGACAAATTAATAACACGAATTAAACAAAAGCGAAAACTACAGGAAAGGAGTTCCACAACAGCAGATTGCTGCGCCAGAAGCTAGACAGAATGAATATACATGGAAAAATGCATTTTGCATTCTCTACATCAAGATGTTGCACATACCTTATACTAGACAGGACATATTTCATGCAAAGAGAGCACGCGTAGCTATGAATCCAAAGAATATGATATTATCTGCGAAGCTATACAACTCGAGGACCAAAGCTGTTAGGTTTTTCTGCAGCTCGAGTTCTTTAATTGCGTCACTGAACACAATAAATCAGAAGAATTTCATTTGTAAGAACAAGAAGTTTGTCTCAGGAGGTTAATCATTCGATATTAAGTGGGGCAAGATGATGTGAAGACATACCATGTGTACATTACAAGCTGGAGATAACTCAGCGAGTCCGGTCACTTATCGAGGTGATGGTAACTGTAGCACAGCTAGGAACTGTGCCAAGTGACAATGACGACGGAGTATCTGGTTTTTGAGTGGAAGAAGATAAGGCTGCTGACGAGTGCTTCAAATCAATTTTATCGTCTTTCTTCTCTTGAGCTTTCACATTCCTCAAATCATTAAGAAGCCCAGGTCTCGATATTGTCTGCTCATCAATTGGCTCCTCTCCTTGTAGCATCTTGACCACAGTTGACATCAGTGGTCTTTTCATCGGCATGTCTTGCGCACAAAGAAGAGCGACCTTCATGAATTTGCATGCCTCTTCGGCATTCAGGTCCCCTCGGAATGATTCATCTACCAAATCGATCAAGTCCCGGCTCTCATATAATCTCCATGCCTGCAACAGATTGAGCCATTAAGAACAATACCACAGCTTTCTGTAACAAACCCGTCATCACAGGAAATTCCTGTCACGGACGGACTAATTTAAGGAGTTCTTCTTAAGGAATTGTCTAGAGTTCTCCACATTTCTCTAGACAATTCCATACTTTTCTAGGGTCCTCCGGAATTCTTTAGAATTTCCTAGAGTTATGAAGGGTTCTCTAGAGAACTCTTTATAAATATCTTAGGGGAAGAGTCTAGAACACTCTTATTTATTCTTAGGAGAAGAAGAGTATGGAAGAATCTATACCACAAAGCCTAGAGTCTTCCATAAAAGTGTATATAAAGGGATGTAAGGCTCATTTGTCAAACCATCCCAAGAATCCCAAGACATCCCAACTCATGCTTGGACACTCCTCGTAAGGAGTTCCGAGCGTAAATGGATAAGGTACGTGCGGTGATTGCAACTCTCCAAGAGGAGATGAGGGTCTTGAAGGAAAAAACATCGCTATGCAAGGCGGCCATAGCGAATGGAGGTATAAGCTTTAGGAAGATGGCGCGGTTTGAACCCCCTAAGCCAAAGCCGTTTTCGGGAAAACGAGATGCTAAGGAGGTCGGTACGTTCTTCTTCAACATGGAACGATACTTTGATCTCTTGGGCATAAAAGGAGAAGAGGAAAAGATCAAGACCGCATCTATGTTTCTCTCGGACACGACGACTATGTGGTGACGTCGTCGTTACGGTGATGTTCAAGTTGAAACATTTACCATGGAGAAGTGGGATGATTTCAAAAAGGATCTCAAGCTCCACTTCTATCCGGAGAATGCGCAATACGAAGCCAAGAGACAATTTCGGAAGTTGAGACATACGGGTACGATTCGGGAGTACGTGAAAAATTTCACGGAGTTGCTCTTCCAAATTAGCGACATGTCCGAGGAAGACAAGCTCATCTACTTCGAGGATGGACTTCAACCGTGTGCATAACAAGAGTTACAACGACGTGGTGTCCAAACTCTTGTGGCGGCCATAGCGACGGCGGAATCCTTCATCGAATTCAAGAGAAGCAAGTCTCCAAGGGGTAGGGAGTCGAGGAGTGATTCTGAGAAAGGGGGAGGAAAGAGTCACGACGGGATCAAGTCGACTTCAAGTTTCTCTGACGGAGTGACTTGAAGAAAGGAGAGCAAAGAGGGTGGAAAAAGAGCACATCCAAGGACGTAGGGAAGTCCAAGGGTGAGGTGAAGTGTTTCTTATGCGATGGCCTTCACTTAATTCGGGAGTGCCCGAAGAAGAACGCTCTCACGGCTATGGTTGCTTGGGTTGAGGAGGAACCCGTGCAAGAGATGAGATCTTTGAGGATCTTTAACGCGATGAAGACCACAGAGGGGAAGTCTTCATCGAGGATCCCTAACGCGGTGAAGACAACGGAGGAGAAGTCTTTATCGAAAGGGTTGATGTACGTCGATGCGGTGATCAGATTGAAGGTATATATAAAGGGATGTAAGGCTTATTTGCCAAACCATCCCAAGGAATCCCAAGACATCCCATTCTTGTAAGCTCGAAACTTTGTAAACCCTCAAGCGTTCTTAATACAAACTTATTTCTAATTCCAAACTCTCTTACGTTCTCAAACATCACCTTTGGGTGACGAGTTAGGCTGAGTTCGAGTGAAGGAGTGAGTAACTTGAGTGCCGCACGGGTAGCGAAAATCTATTCCCGTGACATATGACTCTCTTAGATTCTGTCTAGGAGGACGAAGAACAACCCAGTTTTGATTGGTGAGCCCGGGGTTGGTAAGACTGCTGTTGTAGAAGGCCTTGCGCAGAGGATTGTGAGGCGTGATGTTCCAAGCAACCTTGCAGATGTTAGGCTCATCGCGCTTGACATGGGAGCTCTGATAGCGGGAGCCAAGTATAGGGGTGAGTTTGAGGAAAGACTGAAGGCTGTGTTGAAGGAAGTTGAGGAAGCTCAGGGGAAGGTGATTCTGTTTATTGATGAGATTCACCTGGTGCTTGGTGCTGGTCGGACCGAAGGTTCGATGGATGCGGCAAACTTGTTCAAACCCATGTTAGCCAGGGGCCAGCTGCGGTGCATTGGTGCAACGACCCTCGAGGAGTACCGCAAGTATGTGGAGAAGGATGCAGCATTCGAGAGACGGTTCCAGCAGGTCTATGTCGCGGAACCTAGTGTCGCCGACACCATAAGCATCCTTCGTGGATTGA
>JAOVYX010019472.1:0-18443 GCA_035668315.1 Drosera spatulata | reverse complement strand
CTTATTGTAAACTCTGAAAGCTCTACTTAGAACAGAATATCCTAGAAAAATACCCTCAACAGATTTGGGTTGAAATTCATGCAAGAGATACTTATCAGTGTTATATATAAAATATTTAGACCCAAAACTGTGAAAGTATCCAACATAAGGTATCCTACCCTTCCATAACTCATAAGGAGTCATGTTAAAGCGTTTATTGATGAGTGATCTGTTTTATACAAACATGCAATATTCACTGTTTCAGCCCAAAACATCCTAGGTACTGAAGAATCAGCAAACATAGTCCTAGCAGCTTCTATCAGAGTTTTGTTCTTTCGTTCAGCAACTCCATTTCGCTGGGGAGTTCGAGGAGCAGAGAAATTATGTTGAATTCCATAAGCATCACAAAATTCCTCCATTCTGGTATGTTTGAAGTCTGTCCCATGGTCACTCCTAATTTCTAAGACATTGAGGCCTTTTTCATTTTAAACTTGCCTCAAGAATCATGTAAGGACACGATAGGTCTCATCTTTTGTTTGTAAGAAGAATGCCCAAGAATATCTAGAGTAGTCATCTATAACCACTATAATGTACCTACTTTGTTGAAAAGTAAGAGTGGCTATAGGGTCACATAGGTCCATGTATAGGAGTTTTAAAAGTACAGTTGTAATCTGATTCCTGACACCTTTTAGGGTAGACTTTGTCTGTTTATCCTTCTGACGGGCATCACAAAGTCTATCCTTGTCAAAAGAGATATCAGGTAAGCCATTTACTAAATTATTTCTCAACAAACGATTAATATGCTTGAAATTTAGGTGTGACAATCTCCTATGCCAAATCCATTTCTGAGCAGCATAATCTGTTGTCAACAGATATGAATCTCTGGTCAAGGGATGATGAAAGTCTACTATATAGACATTTCCATTTGTTTTACCAACCAGCCTTGTTTGGTTACTAGCAGTATCCTTAATAATACACATATTATCTTGATAGGTTACTGTTAGTCCTTTGTTATAAAGCTGACTGATGGATAGAAGGTTGGGATCTAAACCATCTACATACGCAACATTATAAATAGTGATTGTACCTGTTCCCAAAGTCCCATAACCTTCGTCTTACCCGTCCCACTATCACCGAAAATAACATTTGGTCCATATTTGGCTTTGAAGTCGGTGAGTAAAGCCAAATTTCCAATCATGTCCCTTGAGCATCCACTGTCTCTACCGAATTTGTTCATGATGCTTCTGCAAGATATCAACTAATACGCACAAGTTGATCCCCAATTTATCTTGGGTCTAGGGGGTTAGTCAACAAAGACTTAGGGACCCATATCCACTTTCTCTTTGAAGGTGGATAGGTCCAACATACATATGCAGAATGTCCTGATTTGTAACATAGATAATATTTTTTGTTTGTGGCATTCTGCAAACTGTTATACTGTGAAAGATGTATACTATATGGCTCAGTTCGTTTAATCGATGTCTGTTTAATTCTCCTGTGAAATCCTAAACCAGGTTTGCTAATCTGAAAAGAACGTGGGGGAGCAACAGTCCTTGATCTATTAGGATTAGGTACTGTGATCTTAGATTTCATATGTTCACCTGTTTTCTTATAGGACTTCTCAACAGACATCCTATCGGACTTTGTCTGATGGGTAGTCTGTTGCATGGGCATATCAGGAACTAATGGTTGAACAGACTTAACGAAAACTATAGGTGTGGGCCTTTTTAATTTTATTTTTTCTAACGCAGGAACATGCTCACACCCTATCCCTTCTCTAGGGTCTCCTCTATGTGAAATCTGATCAAACACAGCAGCCTTATTCCATTTTCTAACAGATTCTTCCAGTTCAGACTTCTCCTAAGTGAGGGTCTCTATCTGGGATTTATGTGATCTGATCATAGAGTTCAGTGAGTCTATTTTTAATTCTAGTATATTCTGATTCTTAGACTCTTCGTCTCTGGACTCTAGATCAGATTTCAGGAGATCTCTCTCCTTCTTCACTGCCATACACTCTCTATCTAGCACTCTATACATTCTAGAAAAGTCAATGAGGTTTTTAGACAGGACTCTAATCATGTCTCTCATCTCAACGTCAGACACATCAGGATTAGAGAAGTCAAATACCTCATCAACATCAAATTGTCTAGCCATTAGACAAAGATGAGCTTCCTCATCAAATTCAGAAGATCCAGTATTGCTCTAGCTCTTGTCTGCCAACATTGCCTTCAGCCTTCGGCCTTTTGATTTTTTGTTGTTAACAGACTTTGTTGCCTTCTCCTTCTTGGGTTGGCTATCAATAGGCTTAGATGTCCTCTTTTTCTGTAAATAGTCTGTTGCAAAGTGACCAATCTTACCATAATTGTAGCAGACATCTCTGTTATCTTTTCTTGGCTATCTATCTGGCATAACTATGAATCCCTTTTTTAATAAAAGAATTTATTCTCCTGGTGAAGAATGACACCATCTTGTCTTTGTCAAGGTCTAGATCTGTCATATCATCTTCTTCATCATCGGTAGATGTAACAGACATATTCTTGTCTGTTTTCCGAGTCACATCCTTTAGTGTAATAGGCTTCGTTGGTTCTTCTTGTACTCTTCTCTACTTGTGCTCTAGTTCATATGTAAGTAAATTGCCATAGAGCTCTTGTAGAGTCATTACAGAGAGATCCTTTGATTCCCTTATTGCGGTGGTCTTCGAATCCCAAGAATATGACAATGATCTGATGAACTTGACATTGGAGTCCTCAAGATCATAGAACTTTCCATACATCCTCAGGTGGTTTAGTAGGATATTGAAGCGCTCGAACATCTCAGTCAATGCTTCTCCTGGTTTTGCCTCGAAGGTCTCATAATGCTGCACAAGAATGTCATCTTGTTCGTCTTCACGTCTTTTGTACCCTCGTTCTTAACAACCAACAAATCCCAAATTTCCTTGGCTGTTGAACAATGCACAACGTGTTCGAAGAGGTCTTCTTCAAGGGCTTGGTAGAGATAGTTCTTTGCCCTGTTGTCGATTCCCACCATCCTCTTGTCTTCATCAGACCATTGGTTCTTTGGCTTAGAGATCATCTTTGCTGGATCTTGTGGATCGTAACACAGTGGTTGATAAGGACCATTGAGAATAGTCTCATACAGTTCCTCATCAATAGCATCTAGAAATGCCCTCATACGTACCTTCCAATCACCAAATCTCTCGATGTTACACATCGGAGGACGCAAACTCGTGAAGTCGTTGGCCATCATAACAATCAAGTACAGAAATGATAACTAAGAAAATCAAGAATTCTAACAGAAAGATAAAGATAGACAGCAATTTCAAAAAAATCTAACCAAATCAAGAAATCTAATCAAGTCCAGGATCCTTCATAAGATGCTAATTTTATATGAAGAACCTGCTCTGATACCAACTGAAAGTACTACAACGCTTACAACAATATAGCCTAGAGGGGGAGTGAATAGGCTAAGTGATCAATATTCCATTCTAATTCAAAATCATGAACCGAACGCAGCGGAAACTAATAAAGTTGTAGTTCTATTTGACAGTTCTTGATTTGATTATTGCTTGTTGAATTAACACAAAAATTCAATCAGCAGGATATGTAAAATGGACACCACATATAACGTGGGAAACCCTAGTTCAAGGAGAAAACCCCACGGAACAGCACAGCAAATCCACTGTCACAAAATGGATTACAAAAGGTTTTCAGGTTCACCTTTGAACCTTTGAGTTTTCCTGGATCACTCATCAAACCTTGGTACCACACCAAATCAAGATCACAGCTGATCAACAAAAGGTTTTCAGGTTCGTCTCTCAACTTCTGAGTCTTCTGGATCACTCGACAAACCGTATCAAGAAAGAATGAAAGTATCTGTAAAACTCACAAAACTATGGAGAATGTAGAAATCTCCAATCCAATCAATCGAAGATGATGATGGATTTCAGAAAATCCCCAATTATAGAAGTCGCTTCGTCGCAGGGAGAACCGAAAGTGGATGGTTCTTGAAACTTGAAATTGAAATGAATTTACAAAGAGAGTATGTGCGCTGAAGAATGAATGAATTGATTCCCAACTTAATCCTCCATCCGTCTTTTTTAGATCCTGGATGCCGTTGTAAAATGAAACAGGTTGTACGGACATTCAGATCTTTAGTTTCTCATTTGTCTTCACATCAGACCTTGATGAAGTCTGTTGAATTAGTCCATGGTAAAGTAGCAATCTGATGTAGTGCCAAAGTATGTTAGCCTTTGTCTGTTCCAATCATAGAAGTTTGTTTAAACTCCTTTGATCCAACACTACAGTCTGTTGAATCTCTTCAACCTAGAAGTCTGTTATCACAAACCATAGTCTTTTGATCTCTTCAGAACTTTTCTATGCATATATTATAGAATTCTAAAACATTGTAATCAGAACAGTCATCCCAGAATACAGATATATAGTAAACTTTCCACTCTTCATCTGAACTCTGTTCCCTGAGCAATGAAACTCTGAAACCCTGAAGTCTTCTCAGCCAGTCTAATTTACTTGGTATTTCCAACGAAGTCCTTTCTCCTTCTGAACCCTGACTCTCTCAAGCACTTCCTAAGACTATAAGATGTCTAATACTAGAGATATAGAGTCTAAAAGCAGATAATATGCATAGGACATAAACAAGTATTTTGACACAACAAATCATAAATAGTGATAGACAAAGTAATCAAAGCATAAAGTCTTATTCGCCTCTACAATTAGGCACAAAGTCTAATTCACCTCTTCAAATATTGCGATCGTGCCTGTGGGTTCGACCCTTACTTCCACTACTGTATTACTTTAAATTTTTTAAAATAAAAGTAGTGCATATAAATTCTAATTTGACGTGTCTGCGATAGCACGCATCAATGAAAACGACAAATCCAAAAGACAGTTGAGAGAAATCATGAAACCAACAACCAATGATAATTGGTTTACAAACAGCCGATTACAACTCCGCAATGATGATGTTCTAACAAAGCGTAGAGATGAACCGTATGAGATCAACCTCTCGTCAAAGGCATCAAGAGAAGACCAATTCGTGGCAGTCCCGACTTCATCTTTGATGAAACACCCTGATAAAAGACGTGGCGTTTCTTATCTTTGGGAGTGGGCATATAGGGGAAATGAAAAATAACTAAAATTCCATCAAAATAGTAAGATAAGATTATGCAGTTTTCGCAGGACGCACGGCCCGTACATGGGTGGCACGGCCCGCGTCCATGGCGTACGGCCCGTGCACAAGCCTCTTCTTCTCGTGCTCAGGAAACACTAGAAATTCATATCGCACAGCCTATGCTCAACAAGCATAGTCCGTGCCTGGTCACAAACATGAAATCTTCAAATTTAAACCTCCAACAAATCGTAGACACCCCACAACTCATTCATGATCAACCAGAACTTCAGAAAACCAGCTTCAATTCTACTTCCACGCAGCTGATGACTAGAAACATTGCATACTCTTCATTTCTGCAAGGAAAACAAGAAATACGGCAGTATCAACGCTCTAAACAATAAAAGAAACTAAAATGACTCAAACTGAGATTAAAACAGACAAAAAAAAAAAAAATACGGAACTTAAACTTAGAAAATGATGTATATTTACACACATATCTCATATCTCTCACCATCCCATATAATCGTCAGGATAATTTTACATGTACTCTCAAATCATCATCATGCAAGGATAAGGGTTCGATCCAAATAATACATCAAGCAAAAAACATTCGTATACCAACCACCCTCTTACCCGATCCAAATGTGCAATTGCGATACAAGATGAGGCCGGGACCAATAAAAATTCAAGATAAGGAGAAGAAGGCTGGCTATTTGGCTATATGGAGCTCGGGTGTAAAAGGATAGGAATACAGTGTAGGTAAGGACTTCGACGTACATCTCAACCCATCCTCAATCAAGGCATTGTGTCTTGGGTAAAAACACACCAAGTATACTTAACCAACTATACAACATCCTTGAGTCACCTTTTTGTTAAGATTAGTGATTTCTCGAGTTACAATTACAACTTTACAACATGAGAAAAAAACCTTTTCTCGTTTTTTTTATATATTATCATAACTTGAAGATAGAACATGGCACCCCGACCTCGACACATTATGTGCCAAATTACATGAACAATGGAGAACAAAGGCACTCTGGCCTTGGCACATTGTCTGTCATATTAATCGATACAACCAATCAACCACCCATACAATATCTTCCTCCTATTACCGTCTTGACTCATACACGAATTAAGGTTCAAATGGGGTTTTTTGATGGATTTTTCATGGCATGGAAAGAGAAAGCAACTCCAACGTCAAGTGTGCACATGTCGTATAAAATAATATATCGCATATAAATGAGATGCAAGGAATAAAAATAGAAGGGAATATCGTTAGGTCAAGGAGGTTTAAGGATTAATGACAACACAATAAAGTGGTATCAATGATCTATAATTGCACACCTCTCCGCCTTACCACCAACCGAGTAATTAGTAACTTTAAACTCAATGTGTTATAGGGATGTAGTATTACCGTTTCCTCACTATCCCCTTTTAACTTTCCCAATCCCCATACCTAGTTTGGAAAGTCAAGTATACTAAAATTTCGGATATGCTCCGTCATGAAATCGCAAAGGTTGTCATCTTAGACATGTACACTACAAAAAAAACACTGGATTTACGACAGAAATAACCCATGCTATCGCAACCATTGCGACAAAAATAATGCATGCAGTCGCTAAACAAAGTTTAGAGATAGAAATAAATTTCGTCGTAAATTTGTGATAGCTTCATCGTAAATCAGCGATAGTATGAACTTATTATCGCCAATTAGCGACAGATAAGGGAATTCGATCACTACCCATAAATAACCTCAGATCTGTTTCTCCTTCTCCCATTCTCCCACATTTCCCCCCAAACAGGAACCACCAACACCGACCACCACAACTCTGCCCCAACAACCAACCCCCACCCTCTCATCCCCACGACCCCACATGCATCCACAGCCGACGACCACCACTATCAAGCAGCATCGTCGCCAGTAGTAGTGGCGCTTTCGCCGTCAGGGGAGCTATCGTCACTTCAATCCGCCATAACCTCATCTTCGATTTCCGATTTTTGCATAAAATCCCAAAGTTAATTTCTAAACCCTAACATCTAAAATTATTTTTGATTAGTTTTTCGATTTAGTTAATGATGATTGTTGGGTGTTTGGGTGATGTATTTAGATTGTTTAGATGATTGGGTTAGTTCGGAGGGATCGAGAGTGTGTCTCTATCCGGGATTGTATGGATGCCTTGTCAAACTTGTTTGGATGATTGCGGTATTTGAATGCATTGTTGGATGGATTAGGTTGTTTAAGATGCATTATCGAAGTTTGTTGGTATACTTTTTTATTGGATTGTGAATATTAATTAATTGGTAGATATCGAGAACTAAACTCGGTTCGGAGATGTGATGTGATATGATGGTCGTAAAATCCACAGGTACAACCTAGAAGTGGGGGGGGGGGTGAATATGTTGTTTTAAATTTTTCAATGTAGTACATTGGAATAATAGATTTCAATACACTGATGTTCTTTGCAGACCACTGTGATGTCTGCAGTAGAGACCTAAACTTTGAGAGTTTGTCTCTGTTTGCTGTTGTGATTGATTTCTCACAGTTCTAACAATTCAAAACAATGAAAAGCAATAAAGAACACAGGGTTTATGCTGGTTCAGACACTCGTTATCGACTGATAATCGAAAGCTTAGTCCAGTCTTCTCTTGGTGACCAGTATAGTCAATCCAAGAGGTAAGTTCACTATCATTTTGTTTTTCCCATTACAAGCAAGCTTCTAGACAACTTTTATTCTTCAGTGCAGACTAGTGAACCCTCTTCTTCCTATTTTTCAACTCAACTCACTTGAACAGTTCTGAATTCAGATTGGTTTTGTACACTTTATACGTTTAATCTCTCATTCAACAGCACTATTCCTTGAGCTCTTTGATCCCCTTTTATAGGCTGAAGGAATGAACCCATGACTGTACTCGGTTTGATGGTGATAGCTTGCCACATGTGACTCTTTCACTGATGTTGACAGCTCACCTTTTTCTGATCCTTGTACTATTACTACAAACCTCAAATCTTCAATTTGATCAATCCTCAGACTTCTGCCCCAACCTTAGCAACCATCTCTACTGCAATTCAGTCCGTTGTAACTCAGTATGCACTCAATATCGTTGAGACCTCGTCTACAACCAGATCTGATGCAATCCTTTATGCATTCCTGTGTTGGTCTTTGTCTATAAAATTGATCCTAGAACCTGAAACATTTGCAGGTCTTTTGTTGTCCATGCATGTCTTAGCTGCTTAGCCAAAATTCTCTATAGTAGTCCGTATCTGGTGGCCTACAATACTCTCCATCTGCGACCGTCTGCTCTTCAGCATCTGACCTAGACTACAGATACCTAACTAATTTCCAGCCTAAGCACACTAACAACATCACGGCTAATACTTCTAAGTTTTGTTCATCAATTTCAATACATCTGGAGGGATTGCACATTCCTATCAATCTCCCCCAAAATTGATGCTAACAAAACTTCTAAGTAAAACAACACACTAACTTACTAAATTACAATGTTTAAAAAGAAAATTAATCTAATTTCTTAGACTAGTGTGCAGCAAACAACATATCTATCCTACCTGTGATGCTCACTATATTTGCCGCGGTTAAGAGGCTGATACTTCTAAGTTTTGTTCATCAATTTCTATACATTTGTAGGGATTGCATATTCCTATCAATGGTTGAATGAATTTGTATCTCGAATCGAGAAATTGATCTAGGTTTGATTGACCGAAAGTATGTCTAGATTTTGATTTAGGAAACTTGTTTGTTTATTTTTAATTTTATTTATCTAGAATGTGTCTAAATTTTTTTAGTGTGGTTTTTTAGTGTTAAAGGTCAAATGAAAAAAAATTGATTTTTAGAATATTTTTAATGAATGATCTTTATTGTGTTCTAGATTATTCTTAAAGGTCAAATGAAACCATACATAAACTCGTACTGAATGATTTTTAGTTAGTTGGATAATGCTCATACAAGTGTTCTAGATGGAACTCGAGCCAAAATAAATTGATGTACCTAGTATTTTTATCCTTAGTGAAAGTGAAGATTGTTTAGTAAAATTATGTACATATCCTAAGTTATTGTAACATTTAAATCTTATAGAACATGATTTATGATTAATGTATTTGACATGGATTATGTTCCTAATGGACAGAAAAAAGGAATTGGATTTGTCATGGTTTTATGATAAATCCTGGATGTATGAACGGCTAGTTGATGGGTATTTAAGCGAAGTGCTTGTTAGAAACGTCAAAAAGTTTATAAACTTCACCCTTGAGATACAGATATTCAATTATCCTGGACACTTGAGGTGCCCTTGTGTCAAGTGCAACACTATGTACTATCAAACGGCGGATGAAGTGATCATTCACTTGTACCGGTGTGGTTTTATGTCCAACTATTGGAAATGGATGCAGCATGGTGAGGTAGAGTAAGAGGAAACCTTAAGGACTATGCGTTCAAATCCGTTTGAGAATATTGTTTTAAATGGGTTTGGGCAAGGTTATTCCGGTGGTGTTGATCATAACATGATGAATGTTTGTGATGACAATCCGCCACGTGCGTCCCAAGGCTTTTTTCGATATGTTGAATGCTTTTAGGGAGCTGTTGTATCCTGGTTGCAAATTGTCTCAGTTGGAGGCCGTATCCAAGTTATTGAACATCAACTATGAGTACAACATTCCGCATAGCGGGACTAATGCCCTTGCGGCGTTGTTGAAAGACATTTGTCCGAAATACAATGTGATGATGTCCACGTTGTACTCTACTAACAAGCTGATGAGGAACATCCGTCTCCATGTTCAAAAGATAAACTTTTGTCCCGATGGTTGTATGCTGTTCTGGAAGGATGCTCAAGATTTGGAGATGTGTGATGCTTGTGGGGCACAGAGGTATAAGGACAGTGTTCATGGCAAGAAGCACATGGCTCATAAGGTGCTAAGATATTTCCCCATCACCCCGAGATTGCAGTGTTTGTATGCAACCAAGAGCACACCCGAGGCGATGTCTCGGCATCCCAGTAACCGCAGCTTTGAGGACGTGATGTCGCATCCTTCAGATAGTGAAACTTGGAAGCACTTGGAGAGGGAGTTCCCTTGATTCTCTACAGAACCGAGGCACATTCGTTTGGGTCTATGTACTGATGGGTTTGCACCGTTCGAAAAGTCAAGGGCTGAGTACTAGCATTGGTCTGTGATGTTGACTCCTTATATTCTTCCACCTAGGCTATGAATGAAGACTCCATCATACTACTTTCTATGATCATTCCAGGGTCGAAAAGTACGAAGGGAAACTTAGATGTTTACTTGCAGTCCTTGATTGAGGAGCTGACTCATTTGTGCAATTTTTGTGAGGCCACTTATGATGTTTCCATGAGGCAGACCTTCACATGAGGGCAACCGTTAGTGATTTTCCAACGTATGGAATGCTTTCTGGATGGAGCACGGCTGGTAGATTGGCATGCCCTTATTTTATAGAGCATACCAAGTCTTGCACGTTAAAGAATGGTAGAAAGCAAACATGGTTTGACTGTCATCGTCGTTTTTTGCCTCATGATCATCCATTTTAAGGCAATAAAAGCGGGTTCTTGAAGAATAGGGTTGATAATGATGATTCGATCCCTATGTATGACGGTGATGAGATGTGTGATTATGTGTTCTCTTTCTATCCTGATGACTTTCATGTCACTAACAACTGGAGGAAGAAGAGCATTCTTTGGCAATTGCCATATTGGAACACCTTACTAACTAGGCATAATCTTGATGTCATGCATGTTGAGAAGAAGGTGTTTGACAATTTATTTGACACTGTCATGGACGTGAAAGGAAAGACCAAAGATATGGTGACGGCAAGAAAAGATCTCAAATTGTATTACAAGCGTCCGAAGTTGGTGTTGAGGAGGTGGAAAAATAGACGAGGCATCGAGGAAACAGTTATGCTAGAGGCTCCTTATGTGTTGAAGAAAGATTCACGAAGATTATTATATGAATTGATCAGAAATCTGAAGTTTTTTAATGGAGATGCAGCCAATTTGAGATACTACGTTCTTGACAAGGAATGGTGTCTGAAGGGCCTGAAGAGTCATGATTGTCATGTTATCATGCAAAGGCTGCTTCCAGTAGCTTTCAAGGAATTGTTGCAGCCTAATGTATAGAATGTCTTCACCGAGTTAAGCTTATTCTTCACAGACGAGTGTTGCAACAGTGCATGTCGTGAGGACATGGAAAGATTAAGGATGCAAATCCCTGAGATTCTATGCAAGTTGGAAAGGTTGTTTCCTCCAGCTTTCTTCAATTCTATGGAGCACTTGCCTTATGAGGCTAAAATTGCTTGACCTGTGCACTATAGGTAGATGTATCCTTTCGAGATGTATATCTCATGTCACTCACAAAGATATTTGCTTCCTATTAGAGGACTTTTGAACTAAGAATAATATCTCTTTTTAGGTTCTGTTTCACTTGAAAGGCAAAATTGGTAACATGCATATGTCGAGGGCTTTATTTGTGAGACATATCTTATGGAGGAGCAGAGTAATTTTGGGCAACATTATTTTTGGCATTAAGGTGGACACAAAGGCTTGAATTGTTCCTTGTAGTTGTGGCATTTCAAATGATATTGATAATCCTAATATGCCAAGTGTGTTTCACAAGAAAAGGGGTTATGCCACAAGAAAGGGGAAAAACGATACGTTAGTTGAGAAAAATCTTAAAGCCGCTCATACATCTGTTCTATGGGATTGTAAGCAAATTTCTCCTTTTGAGAGGTATGAAAATCATTTTTCATAATAAATTGTTTAGAATCAGATTTATTTCTCATATATCAAGCGTTATCGACCTTAGATTATTCCAGCAAGAATTGTTGAGAATGCGACATTTAAGATCCGTCTAAAAAGTTTGGAGCAGATTTGGAGATTTGTGGCCTTCATGCCTTCAAAATTTTGTACCTAGAATGAGTCTTAAATCACAATTAATGGATTAGTACTCCTTTTACAATTAGAATCCTTAACACCTTCATTCCTTTTGAATCCAAGTCTTAAAAAATGATGTTAGAGATTTGGCCCACAGTCTTGGTACACGACCAGTTTTATAAGTATACAAGTATCAACAATATTACATCAACGGATATTTGTTTCACACATTCGCATATGGCTCATTGAAAGCCACTATGAACAATGGAGTATGTCTTAAAGGCGATAGAATTGATTATTATGGAATTCTGAGAGAGATCATGGAGTTGCAATACGTGGGGATGGAACGTTCATATGTCACGATTTTTTCTTAAGTGTGATTGGTTTGACTCCGACAGAGACTTAATGTGCACGACCAGTACAAGCTAGTTGAGATTGACAAAACGAAGAAATATTGAGGGGGATATGATCCTTTTATATTAGCAAATCAAGCTATTCAAGTATACCATGCTCCATATCCTAGCCTCAGCAAGGCTCGAGATCAATGGTGGGCTGTGTTTTGGATGAAAGCACGAGGGATGATTGATGCCCCCATTGAAGAGGAAGTTTTTCAAGGAGACACTTCTCATACAGAAATCACACTTATCTCTCCTGATGATGAGATTGAAGAAGATGACCTCGAGGAAGAAGAAGAGGAGGATGAAGATGACGAGGAAGAGGAAGGGGTACAGGACGAGGAAGAGAATGAGGATGATGAAGATGAAGATGAGGATGTGGATGAGGATGAGGATGAAGAGGACAATAAAAATGATTGAGTAAAAACCTATACATCTCATTTATTCATATGTACTTGGACCATGCCACTTCTCTGTTTTTTATTGTATGTTTTTTATGCTTTTCAAAGATTTTGATTGTATGATCCTTTTATTCTATATCAAGACTATGTTTTTTTTTGTTCTATGTTTTTTTTTTTTTTTTTTTAATGTTATAGATGTCACGACGACATCCTGGACGAGGTAGGGGTGGTTCTGACCCTTCAGAGAGAGTTTTAGATAAGAGAGTGACATTTTATGTCACATATCTCTTTTTATTCTTTTTCAATTTTATGTAGTTTGCATGAAATGTTCCCCAATATTCTTGAAAAATTATAGGTAAGAGATCGATAGTTAATCCTCCCACAAGACGATGCACTGGGAGAGGCAAGGACAATTTTCACGCCATTGGCTTGGAGGAGGAGATGGAGGATGATTATATAGAGGAGGAGATGCCTATTCCTACTTATGGGCAATTTCCTCGCGATCGTGGGACCATACGCATTCGGGAGCCTCTCATGTCTGCTCCACTAGGGATTCCACGTGGATCGTCTGCTCCACCAGGTCCTCCACGCCGATCGTCTGTGCCACTATCACTAACTCTTCGACCATCAGCTTCACCACCAGTTCCTTCTCCTTATAGCTCATCGTCCCCTTCAACAGCTGAATATGATGAGAAGTATGCTGGTGGCGGACGCTTGGGGCTTACATTGGACCGCGATGGTCTTTGGTATACTTTTTTTTTTTTTAATTCATATCAATCTTCATATTTTCTCTTTTTTAATTAATTATCTCAAATGAGTGTTTCTTGGAACGTATGTCATTTTCAGGTTTGATGATCACTCTATGGTTACACATGTCACAGACTCTTTACTTGGGCCCCTGGACTAGTTGGAGGGACATTCCTCAATGGGCGTAGGACAAGATGTGGGGATTCTTCAAGGTAAGATTCAATCACAGAGTCTGACGAGAAGGTGTGATGTGATGACATATCCAAGACGACGGCGGTTACTTACTTATTTTTAGATTGTTGCTCCTCAATTTTATGTTTTTTTTTTTTTTGGGTTTCTTAATAAACTATTTGAAATTTGTTTGAGATTTGTTAGCTAATATGTTACTTGATACTCCGTCCGTCTCAGATAAATTATGACACATTACTAAATTTGCATGTCCCACATAAATTACGACGTTTCCTAAATTAGCAAGTTTTTGATGTAAAAAGTTTTAAAATAACCCTACTTTATATCAAATCATCTACTATATCACTATATTGGCTAAAATAACATTACTATATCAAATTTTATAGCAATGCGACAATGGCATCATGTCTTGACCAGCTTACTGAATTGGTCGAGCATCTCTCGCAGTAGCTAACTCAATGTGGGGGCAACCCGCTTGTTCGGCATCCTCACCATCCTTGTGACCCACCCTCTCCTGGAGACGCCCCAGGGCAGACTCCTAAGTTTTAGACGCCCAATTGTTTTCCAAAGCGATGTTTGTATGGAATGTTGCTATTTTCATATGATGATGAATATATTATGTAAATTGTTATTTTGGGTGGACTATTGATTTTGAATGTTGGTTTATGTTTGGATTTTGGTTTGTCAACCTAAAAAATATTTTTTTGGTATTTGGTTGTGTGTATATGTAGGCGCGGCTTGATTTTGCTACTAATTTTTTTTCCTGAAAATAATATTTGCGACCGAAGTATTGTTTCTGTCGCTAATTAGCGACATTTTTTGTCACAAAGTGGCTCACTCAAAGAAATAAGGTTTGCGACGGATTTCATTCTACTTGTTGCTAATTAGTGACAGTTAATGTCTCTAATTAGAGACAAAAAAAAAGGTTATTGTTGCTAAGTCTAATTTTCAACCTTTGCGACAGTTACATTCTTCAGTCGTAAATCAGAGACAATTACGGTAGCAAATTAGCTAAAACGCTATCACAAACTTGTTCTGCAACAATGGTTTTAGCTACCGTCAATTACAGTCGCAAATCGGTCGATAACCCCCTTTTGTGGCGGATTTGCAAACAAAACTGACTGTAGCTAATTTGATCAATATTTGTAGTGGTAAGTTTCTCGAACATTACACTTTATTGTTCATCATTAGAATGCAAACATGTTTTGGGATTCCTAGCTAGGCTCACAACTCATCACAAAGCTCTAATAACAAGCTAGCTCAAGCTTCCCCACACAACAAGTCATACAACATGCCACCATAAACTTAAAACAAAACAAACCATGACTCGTCAAAGAAACGACAAAACCAAGGCCTAGACTCGATAATACAACACTAAGGAAACTTCAACTTGACACTCCCCAAAGCTTAGTCAAAGCATTAGCCTTGATGCGAAAAAGAAAAGATAGAAGTACACGAAAGAAGTAGAGTTGGAGTGAGCTCACCTTAGGTGTTTGCCAATGCTCAATGGGGCCCAAATGTAGCTTTGTTCTCAATTTTGAAAGGTGCCGCGACTCATATAGATGTTATCGTTGTCTTGCATGTGAAAGTTTTTGATGAGTCGTGCATGATACCTTGAAAACAAGATGTGCGTAAGCTGGCGAAATAAGAACGCAACATGCTAGCGCTAAACTTTTGGCTCAAACGCTCAATCGTATCGAAACCGTCACAAAAGCATGAGAAAACATGTGAACCATGTCAAACCATGTACTAAGTATAAAACAATCAAAATACAATGCTCAAACTCAAGAATCATCAAGAAAAGATCATACAAGAATTTCATCGAACACTTAATGTATATGGTAATGAACTACCTTCTTAGCATGCTATTGAGCCTTTAAATCACCATGCAATGCATGATTCCTGCTATCAAAGCTTAATTAGCATCAATTTCACAAACTATCCATCACCAAATCAACCCTACAAGGTCCTCATCAAAACAAAACAACTCATGAAAGTGTAGAGGATACATAGAGATTAAGGCGAGAAGTGAAATACCTAGTAATCTGGAATGAATAGTTTGAATGCTTGATCAAGTTTTTAATATTTAGAACTTGATTTGGGAGAAAATTTTAATTTGAAAGAGATTCTAGGAGGTGTTTGAGGAGTTGGAAGAAGAAAACGGTGTGAAAAATGGTCAAGTATTGAAGAAAAGCGGTGAAAAAGAGTGTGTTTGGTGTGTTTAAGGGTGTCACATTAAGGTGAGAAGTGATGTACCTTGTAATCCAAGTTATTTATGTAACTTTATCAGCTTTTGGATAGATCTTAGGCCTAAAAAATGTAGGGTTTCTCATAGACTTTCTACTTTGCTTATGGATTTCTAGAGCTCCAATTCAATTGAAGATTCAAAGACTACTTTTACTGTTGTTCTTCAATCAAATATAGACCTTTATCTCTCTCTTTTGATGATGTGTCCATTACTTGGTATTTCAATCATGTTTGCATTGTCTAATTCAATCATGAGTGAGTAGATCTTTGGTACGGATTATGATATTATGGACTTAACATGAGTGAAACCAGAATCGTTTATGCTATAACTGCTGTAAAAGGTTTGAACTTTATCAAGTTAATAACTAATACAACTTGGATTGATCACCTAGGTTATGTTAGAATGTTAATTATGCTAATGACACATCCTCATTTGGTCATATTTGTAGCACCTAATCAAAGTGATACATTCTCTTTTCGTCATGAATTGATTAAAACCTTATGCATGTGAATTGATAAAAAAAAAAGTGTCTTTTTCTATTGATTCATGTTTGGTTTGTTCTTTATTTGATGTAACCTTATTTAGTTTGACATATACATTCTCTTTCGATATGTTAGATTAATTTGGTTAGGTTGATTATACATTCTCATTTGATAGTCAACAATTTAGAGAACATAACATAAGAGACCCTTATTTTATAATCAAACCAATCACAGATCAAATAAACATATTAATCACATCAATTGTTATCAATGATTAATCCCCTATGCTAGAATGGATTTATGAAGTTTCATACACTTTAATCCAATAGTTTAAAACTACAGTAGAAATACTTAGCTTAATAATTTAATTGGTTTCTTAGTTTTTATTATTCAACCTTAGCTTCTTTGTATCGAAAATCCCCCAAAACAACTTACTTCACAATTCTTGGTAAGATTGGATTAATAATTAGTTTAAATCATTTGAACAACCGTCTCTGTTATACCGAGACTTACTTTCATTACTACATAAATTTAATTAATTAATAGTGAGAGTGAGTGAAGTTAAATAATAATTTTATACGTCAGTGACAGTCGTATCAAAATTTTGACACTGTTGCCGGGGACGGTAAAAGTGTCGAAGTAGTGATTTAAATCAATTATTGATTTAGTGTAATTCTATTTTTGTGAATTTTTATTTTTATTTATTTATATTCATATCTGCTATTTAGGTAGTTGCGTCTACAATAGTGCATGAAATTGAGGAGTGAAAAGATATTACGTGAAAAAGGTAAGAAATTTTGCTCAAGACTTTGAATCTAGAGGATCTGGACACTTTAACCCTCTTAGTCAAACAACAACTCCCTCATCTTTATCTTCAAGCATCAACAAAGGACGTAGCTATTCCTCTATTGAATTTATAAATTTAGATATGGTAGACAACGCAAATAATATTCCTCAAAATTTAGGTAACAATGCAACTAATAATGCAAAAAATAATGTAAATCGAACTTTACGTGAACTTTCACCTCTTAAAGTTGAAGACGAACCTCTTTGCATTGTTTTACCTGAAGTCAATGTTCCGTTTAAACTGAATTCTGATTTTTTAAATAAATTATCGGTTTTTAATGGACATACTGGCGAAAATCCTAATATGCACATCAAAGAGTTTCATGTTGTATACAAATCCAATAGAACAAATGGTGTTCCTGTTGAAACTGTGTTTGTAAGGCTATGCAAAGGGTTGGTTATATGAACTACTTCCAATTCAATTAATACATGGACTGAAGTGTAAAAATTGTTTTTAGAAAAATATTTCACATCTTCACGAACTACAATTTTCAGAAAGGAAACTTCTGGAGTAAAACAAAAGTATGAGGAAGGTTTCCATGAATATTGGGAGAGATTCAAGAGGCTATGTGCAAGCTGTCCACATCACTCTATTGCTGGAAACTTGCTTATTCAGTACTTTTATGAAGGGTTGCTACCAGAAGATCATCATAGAATAAATGCTTCTAGTAGTGACGCCCTAACAAATAAAACACCTGCTGAAGCAAGAAAATTAATTGAAATATCAGCCCAAATCTTTCAAGACTTCAGCTCTACAAACAAAAGGGATCGTGGAGGAAGTTCTAGTATAGATAAAAAGTTGGATACATTTACAACTCTGATCACTCAATTGATAATCAGCAAAATTCCTACACAAGTGAAAGCTTGTGAATTCTACAATAGTGTTGCTCATCCAACTGATACATGTCTTACTTTGTATGAGGAACAAGCTAATGCAGTGGGATTTCCAGGGCCACCAAATCAAAGACATAATCAGTGGAATTATAATGATGATCAACCATGGAAGAATCATTCAAATTTTAGGTGGAGTAATAACAATAATGTCTTAAATCCACCTATAGCTCGTAATAATCCCCTTGTCTTTTTTTCTTTTTTTTCTTTTTTTTTTTATTATGAGGGTGTCCGGGCCAGCTCG